>PVIR01034003.1:0-17489 GCA_004026965.1 Petromus typicus
ATATACAAATTTAAGGAAAAAGGGTCAAATATACATATGTATAAACTGAAATAGTAAAGTTCATTGAATAAAAAATATAAGGAAAAATTCCACAAGCTTGGATTAGATGATAATTCTTTAGATATTTCCTCAAAGGAGCAGGCAGAAACAATATGAAAAAATTGATATATTGAATTTCAATAACAATAAAAACCTCTGCATATGAAAGGACACTATCAAAAGAGTGAAAAGGCAATCCATGGAATGGAAGAAAATATTTGCAAATTATGTTCTCAATAAGAGTCTGCTATCCAGAGTACATGCAGAATTCCTACAACTCAAAAAAGAAAAGCAAAAATAAAACTAATAAAAAACAGCAAAACTTTAATTTCTTTAGGCACTAAGAATTAAAAAAGAAATGACTATTATGAAAATATAAATGGCTTTTAAATACAGAAAAGTGACCATCATAGTCATCATTAGAGAAATGCTGACCAAAATTACAGGTCAAGTTTGTTTCTAAAGGTTAAAATAAATAATTAAACAAAATAGACCATTATTTCTGCTTTCATGGAGCTTAACTCAATAGGAAGCAATAAACAATAAGTAAAAAATCCTAACATATATCCAGATATAAAATACAGAGCAAATTAATCATCATTGCTAAGGAGAAAAAAACTAGGAATTGAAACAGCAATGGTAAGGTGAATGTTATAAAGATTCAGGTAGCTGACCAGAACTTCCAACCTTTTAATTCTCATTGAAAAAGTAATTTTTGAGATAACTTTTAAACAAAAGATGAAAGGTAGGAAGAGAAGCACGCAAAAAAATCCTCATGCATACACAGATATATGTATACACACATAGACTTTTATATATATATGAATCCACCACAAAAATGCGTATGTATTTCATGAAAAGAAAACACTGCATCAGGTTGTCAACAGATAGTGATACTCTAGTATTAGAAAGCCTAGTGGATATCATTTAGGAAGTGCACTACACTGCCAGCACTCAGAGAACAAACTGAAAATGCACATGCAGGATACTCCTTGATCAAAGTTACCTAAGCAGGAGTGTGTCATAGTGACAGAAGACAACAGCCACCACTCTGAGCACCTCTTCTAATTATAGAGGCCAAAAGTAACTCATATTAATCTCATGCTGTCTCAGTAAATTCTGTTCTTAAATATTAATGCTTTTCTTTCTTTTCCCAGAGTGTGTATACATTTTTGGTGTTCTTCTCTCTTCATATATTAAATATTAATTTTATGGAGAAATATATTAATTAACCTTTCTTTCCTAAATGATACATCACGAATTGGTTGATTTGTATTCTAGACAGTTTCTTTATGTTGCTAGGAGCCATAAGAAGTTGTAAACTGACTAGGACCACATATCAAATAATGAGAATTTAAAGCACTGAAGTCAAAATGAGGTTTTGAGGATTTACACTGAATGAAATAGGAACCATATGTAGTGTATAGAAAGAGGAGATACATAATATAAATTATTTTTACAAGTATCATTTTATTTCAGAACTTTGGATTTCCTGGGAGGCAAAAGGAGACTTTGTGCTATCTCTTTATAGATACCATGTTAACTGGAAATACTTCCTCTGTTCTCAAGGGGAACAGGACTTTATACCAGGCATCACATTCCAAAGCTTAGGTTACTGGTCTGGACAAGTCTGTTTAACAACCTGAAATATTGCCATTAACTCAAGTCCTACCATCAAATGTCACTTGGGCTGAATTCTCCTTTCTTTTCTCAGCTATTCTCCTTGCATCTCGTTTCCATCTGTTCTCTTCTGTTTGTGAGAGCCTACAGCTGAAACCAACGGTAAGTGGATGGCTCTGGCTTTAAACTAACCTGCGCATCAAGAAAAGCAAAATTAATTCCTTGCATGAATGTTTTAAAAACCAAGGGTATCTACTTTTGACAGTGGTAATATATAAGATTTACTGTAACACAGTTTTTTTGATTTGGTGATGAGACATTGTGTAATATAAAAAAGGCAAATTTCAAGCTTTGAAATGTCAAAATAGCAGCCCAACAAAGTAAGCATGACAATTTAATAATGACCTATTTCAGGAAGTTTATTGTTCCAGGTGCATGATGAACAAACTTTTATTCATTCTTTTTCCTTCGAGCTCCAACAGAAGAGATTTTACCCCTTTAATAGTGGATAGTTTGGTCATTACTTTTGTATATGAAAAGACAACAAAAGTTAGTATGTCTTCATTTGTGTCATGTCCTGTCTTCCTCTTCTCTTTTAGCTGACCAAGAACAAGGCTCCCCGTGGAACTATATTACGACTGCTTACTGGGCAGGAAATGTTGAATTCTTCCATTGTCTTGGTGAAAATTGTCCAACAAGGGACACAGAGTCACTTCTAATCTCCATCTCTCCTGACTCCTGTCTGTAAAACAGCGATCAATAAAAACTATTCTTTGGAGCAGTATAAAGAATGAAGTTTGTTTAAATTTTTAGGGGAGAAGGAAACAATCAGATCCTGTCAGAAGGTTGATGCTAGAAATAATCATTCTTTCCTCTCTCTCTCAGTATTTTCCACATTTTGACCCTGGCACCAAAGACTAAAATTACATTAAATGGCAAAAAAGGAATATATATAGGACCTGGGTCTGAGGCTCACCACTAAATCCCACACCCTCTGTGGCACGCACAGAATGAGCACTCTGTTGCATTGAGTATGCTGCAAGAATGGTAACATAATTTAAGAATTTAAGAAAAGATACTTTTTAAAAATACAAATGGCTCTCAAGTACAAGCTATATACAACAGATATCCATCAGAAAATAGGACTCAAAGAAATACTTGAAGAAAAGCAAGCTTTAGACTACATAGAACTCATTTGTTTGTTTATTCATCTAACAGGGTAACTTTGAAAAGACATACCTTTAAAGGCTGACTCTTGATTGGCTTTTTACCTTCAAACCTAACCTCCAATAAAAGTGACTCCAGTTTAAATAAAAAGAATAGGAGAGACCAGTATCTCTTATCCACAGAAACAGTAACTTAGTGTAACAATATTCAATTACTATTATTAGTCAGAGTTAAATAGACCCATCTGACAGATGCGCAAACAGCCGAGAATGAACCTTGATATCAGAATTTATTTGAATCCACCCAATGCCAACTCATCAGTGAGGCTCTTAGGCTCCCAGGCCTCATATTTAGGAGGCACCCCCCACAGCTGCCCAGGAGCAGTTCTCTACCGTCTCTCTCACTCAAGTCGCATCTCTGCTGCTTCCACTCAGTGTAGCTGTCCTGACCCAGGAAAGCCACACAGTCCACTAAAATATCCCTGAAAGATATGAGCTAACAAAGACTAGTAAGGCTGATGCGAATCTCTAAAAGACTAGAAAGGCTGTAAAATGTAAAGGAGTGTTTCTTTTTAGCAGTGAAATCCCAACCACATGGAAAACAGTAGGTCTTTTAGAAAATAGAACCTTCTGAAGATCACATTATATCTCTATAACGATTTGTTTGGAAATCACACTGATCATGGAAATGATCCCAAAAACTTTGAGAAGACCTTCTGACCCAATCTCTTTAATTTATTATGTCAGAAACTTAGTCTGGAAAAGTTATAAATGACTCAGCCATACAGAAACTGATAGCTTTATAGCTCCATTTCCACTCATTGATTTGTTGATCATTAATTAAACAAGAGTTTAGTGAGCCCTAGACCACGAGTATTTAATCATGACAAATGGAACAGTAGGATTATGTTGCACTAGTTCCCGATTCTCACTATTAACATAGCTTTTGATTACCCTTCAATTTATTCATTCAGATGTTTATGTACCTAAGACTCTTTTAAACATTCTCCACATACACATCAAAAATTTTCTCTAAAATAAATGAATTTATATGGGGGAACTAGAGCAATCAGAAAAATTAAATATTCATATTTGGGTAGCCAGTAAAGTTAAAAATACCTGATCAATTCACATCACTCAAATAAATAATGATTGAGTCCTCAGTGTGTGCCAGACATATAAGAGGTCATGCTGAAAGCTGAAATGTTGTAGAACACAGACTAATCTGTATACTTGAGAAGCTTATATCATAAAAGATCAGGTACACCATTGAATAAATAACTTCAGATAGCAGAAAGCAGTATGTAGCCATCAAAATTGAAATCCTCCCACCTAAAGGTGTATGTCTTTGATATTAGTCTGAATTTTTAGTCTGAGATGAACTTCTAACATAGAATGCACAGTAAAATACAAACATCAAAAAAATTATCATGGAGTAGACAACTACAGCCAAGCATTAGTTGATAGCTCACAGTCATACAGTAAGGCACAAGACAATTTTTCACTTTACAATGTCTATAACCACTTGGTAACATGGTAAAGTGGAGCATAGGAACATGTGAGTAACAATTGGCTCCAAACAAGAAAACACAAGTTCTGTCCAAAAGAACGACTAGTTTACACAACCCAGAGAGAGTGGCATATGATTTAAATCTTGACCAAGGTCAAAATAGGAGTAGCCAGAAAACAATGTGGTCTGAAATACCTAGGAGGGAGAAATCAATGGGAGGATTTGGCTTTGTAAGGGAATGATCTATATTATTTTTAAAACTATGTAAAATTTTCTGAACTTAGGCAAAGAAGTCTTCTCTAAATTCTAAGTGTTGGCAAGACAAACACCCTTAAATCATGCCTCCTTTTGATACCTGTCACTCTCATCCCACCTAATCCAACAGTGAGTTCTTCCACCTTTCCACTCGTAAAATGAAGAAATTTTTCTCTTTACTACTAGGGGTAGTGGTAAATCCATACGGATATCACAAATTTCCTACAGATCTAATGAACACATTTTGCATTTAAATACATATTAATTTAAATGTCTACAATATTTTTCTATGTGGAATTCACAGTAAAAGTCTTCCTGACTTTTGTCACTCAAGTGATGCCACAAAGATAGATATTATCATGGCAGATAAGGTATTGGCAGGGCTAAGGTACTGAAAGGCCCTGCTAAATTATAAGAATCTTGATAGCCACTAGTACCAAGACAGACAGTTTTGGTTGCCTTACCTATGAAAGAATCATTGTAGTTTTTATGGACTTAGAAATATTCACTTTTGGATTCACTCTTGAAAAATACCCCATTGAATTGATTAAGAATTGGTTAATAAGAAGTCTTTAGATGGAATTCTGGGAAGATGGCACAATGGTAAAAGCTGGAGACCATGGCCTCCATATAAATTGTTCTTAAACCTGAAAACAGCAGTTGTTGGGGAGGAAAGGGAGGATAGCAGAGAAACCTAGATTGAAGAGATCAGAAGCAAATATTGATTAAGGCTAAAGAAAGAAGAGCGACCTAGGGAGTGGTCTGTAGCTTCTTCCCTCTCCCCAGAGGGGGGAGGGGTGGTCCACCCTGCCAGATATCGCACAGGCAGCCCAGCACAGGAACCTAGCGACTGCAGACAGTGCACAGCCCGTCTCCGAGACACAGGCTCACGTCGAGGAGCAGAACTGCGTGCCAGACCTCCTTCAGCTGCGGTAAAGGGTGGAACATCCCAGATCTGGACTCACCGGAGAACACAAAAGACCCTGTGAGAAAGCCCTGCCCACCGCCCACCGGACCGAGGATATGTGCTGCCAGGAGAAGACGTCTCTGAGCTCCTGCGGGATCAACCAATATCATGTCTACCAGAGTGAGCAGGTGATCCCAAGGCCTCCAGTTCTGGGACACTCCAACTCTGGACACCAACTGGGATCAACACCCGCCCCCCTCCTGCCATACTGAAGGATGCAGCCCCTACTCTAAACCAGCGAATTTCTGCATGAGTCTCTGGGTCCAGCACCACCTACAGGACCCTGGACTCACATCAGGAGAAAGCCTACAACTTCACAGCTCTTTTTCCCTGTGACCTATAAACTTCAAACTGTGTGGCTCAACCTATATAGGAATCAACCATTCTTCGCCTCCAATAGCTGGCTATTACTGGACTCAATCTTACCCTATTCTGTTTTTATCTCTGTTTGTTTGTTTTATTTAGTTCTGTGTTTTTGTTATTCTTGTTGCTGCTTTTCTTTTTCTTCCCCCTCCCCTTTTCCTCTCCTTTTTTTCCCTTCATCTCTCCCCTTTTTCCAACTCTGTGCCCACTCTGCTAGTCTTTATTTCTCTATTTCATTGCATCCTTCAATCTTATTGCTAATCTCTCCCTCCCCTATCTCTCTGCCACCTAACTCCTTGGTAACCCTTTCACTTCCAAAAGGTGAGGCTTGAATGGTGTAAATATATCTGTGGTTAAGTTTAAGTCTGGGCTTTTGATCATAGTTCTGGTTTATAAGGTTGGAGAAGTCAGAGCAACAACTACCTATTTACTATTTCTTGGATTATGTTTGATACTGTTAATGCTTAGTGCTTTTCTTGGGTTGTGTTTGAAACCGTTAAGGCTTAGTGTTAATTTTAAGGGATCTAAATATTAGGAGGAAAGAAACTTGCAACAAATATCACCAGACAATAGGGCAATGATAAAGCCAGATACAACAGCAGGGACAAAAGCTCAGAAATGAAGAAACATTCAAAATCTCAAATACAGAGATCCTCACCCCAAGGTAATATGAGGGGAAGGGAAACGGAAAAATCTGAAACTCAATCACCAGGACTCTCTGAGGTGGTAACTAAAGAAGACCTAATACAATGGAAATCAGAACTGATTTCTGAGAAGAAAATAGAGATACTGGACATAGTTAATGGCATGATTAATAAAGCTAAAGAGGAAATCAAGGATCTAATAGAATCTTAGATAGCAAAAGCAATGGAACCTCTTAAACAGCTACAAATAGAAACCCAGGCAATCAAAAAAGAAAATTAAAGTTTATGCAGTAGAATAAGCACTGTAGAAGACTGAATCTCAGATCTAGAGGACACGATCACAGCCTATGAATGGAATAGACATAATTTATGGAAAAAGACAAAAGACCATGAGAAATCGATTCAACAGCTCCTAGATGATTCAAAGAAGAATAACATAAGGTTGATTGGAATTACTGAGGAAGCAGGAGAAGATACAAAAGACATAAAAAAGTTCTTCACAGAAATAATAGCAGAAAACTTCACAGACAAAGAAAGAAAATTAGACATCCAGATACATGAAGCATACAGAATTCCACAGGGCCAAAATATACAAAAACCCACACCTAGGCATATAATTATAAAAGTTCCAGATATGAAAATAAAGAATGAAATATTGAAAATAGCTAGAGAGAAGAAAAAAATCACCTAGAAAGGGAAGCCCATCAGAGTCACAGCAGATTTTTCAACCCAAACACAACGCAAGAAGAGCCTGGAGTGAAGTGTTTCAAATCTTAAAAGACAACAACTTCCAACCCAGGCTGATTTTCCTTTCAAAGTTATCTCTGAAAATTGAGGGGGAAGTAAAATACTTTCATGACAAAGAATATCTTAAAAACTTCATGCATACAAAATCTTCACTACAAAATATCCTAAAGGATATCCTCGAGGAAAAAAAAATGAAAATTATAAACCCATGAGACCCAGCAGAGTCATCCCACTGAGCCAAACAAGAAACTGATGGGAAAAAAACAAAATCAAAAAATAAAAAAGCCTAGAACAGGAAATCATGACAGCCCTAAGTCTATCCATTCAATCATAACCATTAGTGTCAATAGTCTCAGTGCACCAATTAAGAGACACAGACTGGCAGAACGGATCAAAAAGCAAGATTTTACAGTCTGCTGTGTACAGGAGACACTCCTAATCCAGACAGAAAGCCACAGACTGCAAGTAAAGGGATGCAAAACAATTCTCCATGCAACAGAAACTGCAAAAAAGCAGGAGTAGCTATCTTATTTGCAGACAAAATATATTTTAAACCAAAACTGGTGAAAAGAGACAAAGAAGGTCACTATATTCTTGTACAAGGAACTATCCAAGAGAAAGAAATAACTGTTTTACATATTTATGCCCCAAACTCAAGTGCACCCAGCTATATAAAACAAACATTAATGGAAATGAAAAGCCAGATAAGCAGCAATACAATAATAGTAGGGGACTTCAATACCCCACTGTCACAAATAGACAGGTCGACTGGACAGAAAATCAATAAAGAAGTTCTTGAGCTAAACCAAATTCTTCAACAAATGGACTTAATAGATGCCTACAGAGTATCTCACCCCACTAAACAAGAATTTGCATTCTTCTCAGCTGCTCATGGATCATTCTCCAAAATAGATCCTGTGCTAGTTCATAGAACAGGTTTAAGTCAATGCAAAGGAATTGAAGTTGTCCCCTGTATACTCTCACATCATAGTGTGCCTTGAAACTAGAGAAGAAGAGCAAAAAAAATCCCAAGACTTTCACAAAGACATGGAAATTGAACAATATACTACTGACTAACCAATGGGTCACAGAAGAAATTAAAGATGAAATTAAACAGTTTCTACAACTGAATGATAACCCCAGTAAAATGTACAAGAACTTATGGGATATAATGAAAGTAGTTCTATGAGGAAATTCATAGCAGTGAACACCTATATCAAGAAAACACAGCAAACTCAAACTAACGATCTAATGCTGAACCTTAAGGTACTAAAAAAAAGAGGGGTAAAGCAAACCAAGAGCTCATACTAACCAGAAAATCATAAGGATCAGAGCAGAAATTAATGCAATGCAGACTAAGAGAATGATACAGAAAATCGACAAATCATCCTAATAGATGATTATTCTATTTTTGAATAGATAAATTTATTCTTTTTTGAAAGGATAAATAAAATTGACAGACCCTAAGCCAATCTTCTCAAAGAAAAGACTCAAATCCATGCTATTAGAAACAAAACAGGGGAAATAACCACTGGCCCAGTGGAAATACAGAGAATAATAAACACATACTTTGAAAATTTGTATTCCAATAAAATGGAAAAAGTAGAAGAAAGGCATAAATTCCTACATACATACGAACTTCCAATGTTGAATGAAGAGGATATAAAAATGTTAAACACCCCAATATCAATCTGCAAAATTGAAAATGTAATAAAAAACCTACCAACACAAAAAAGCCCTGGGCCTGGTGTCTTCACCGCTGAATCTACAAAACTTTTAGAGAAGAGTTAACACCACTACTCCTCGAACTCTTCAATGAAATCAAAAGGGAAGCAGCGCTACCAAATTCATTTCTGGAAGCAACCATTACCTTGATCCCAAAAGCAAAGAAAGACCCAACCAAAAAAGAGAATTACAGGCCAATCTCCCTAATGAACATTGATGCAAAAATCTTCACTAAGACACTAGCAAACAGAATACAGAGAGTCATTAAGAAGATCATACACCCTGACCAAGTTGGATTCATCCCAGGGATTCAGCGATGGTTCAACATACATAAATCAATAAATGTAATACACTACATTAACAGACTCAAAGATAGAAACCATATGGTCATCTCAATAGATGCGGAAAAAGCATTTGACAAAATCCAACATCCATTTATGATCAAAACCCTGCAGAAAATTGGAATAGATGGTCTGTATCTCAAACTAATAAAAGCTATTCATGAGAAACCAACAGCCAGCATTACCCTAAACGACAAAATCTGAAACCTTTCCCACTAAGATCAGGTACAAGACAAGGATGTGCACTTTCACCACTTCTGTTCAACATTGTACTGGAAACATTAGCCATAGCAATTAGGCAAGACAAAGAAGTAAAAGGAATAAATATAGGAAACGAAGAAGTTAAACTGTCATTATTTGCTGACGACATGATACTCTATCTAGAGGATCCTACAAACTCAACCAAGAGACTGCTAGACCTAATTGCCAAATTTAGTAGTGTATCTGGATACAATGTTAATGCTCAAAAATCATTAGCCTTCATATACACAAACAACAAATTCACTGAGTAAGAAATTGGGGAATCAACCCCCTTCACAGTAGAGCCAAAAAAATGAAATATCTAGGAATCAATCTAACAAAGGAGGTGAAAGACCTCTACTCTGAAAATTACAGCCCTCTGAAAAAGGAGATAGAAGAAGATACCATGAAATGAAAAGACATCCCTTGTTCCTGGGTTGGAAGAATCAATATTGTCAAAATGGCTAGACTCCCACAATTATTATACAGATTCAATGCAATCCCAATTGAACTCCCAAAGGAATATTTCACAGATCTAGAGAAAATGATTCAGAAATTCATCTGAAATCACAAAAGACCTAGAATAGCAAAAGCAATTCTAAGCAATAAGGACACAATGGGGGTATTACAATCCCCAACTTAAAACTGTACTACAAAGCCACTGTGATAAAAATCACATGGTACTGGCAAAGCAACAGACCTGAGGACCAGTGGAATAGATTAAAAGATCCAGAAACAACTCTAGACACACTAAGCTATCTCATTTTTGACAAAGGAGCCAAACATCCTCAGTGAAGGATGAATAGCCTCTTTAACAAATGGTGCTGGAAAAACTGGACTTTAACCTGCCAAAGACTAAAGCTAGACCTAGGTCTTTCACTGTGTACTACAATAAAATCAAAGTGGATTAGGGATAATATTACAACAGACACACTAAATATTACAACAGACACACTAAATCTGCTACAAAACAGGTTAGGTAAAACTCTTGAAGACATTGGTTTGGGGAAAGATTTCATGAAGAAATCCCCCACAGCACAAGAACTGGTAGAAGAAATTGATAAATGGGATCTGATCCTATTGAGAGGTTTCTGCACAGCAAAAGAAACCATCAGGAAAGTGAAAAGGCAACCAACAATATGGGAAAGAATCTTTACCAGTCGCCTCTCAGACAAAGAGCTACTATCTAGAATATATAAAGGGCTCAAAAAAAATCAATCCACCCAAATTTAAAGACCCAATTCAAAAATGGGCATCTGAAATGAACAGACACTTTTCACAGGAAGAAATAAAAGCAGCTAAGAAGCACATGAAGAAATGTTCAACATCACTAGTCATTCGAGAGATGCAGATGAAAACAACATTAAGATTTTATCTCACTGCACAAAGAATGCCTGCCATTTCAGAATTAGCCCAGCAAGAAAAGTTGGCGAGGCTGCGGAGAAGGAACACTTCTCCACTGTTGGTGGCACTGTAGACTTGTACAAGCCCTGTAGAGAACAGTTTGGAAATTGCTCAAAAAGTTAGAATTGGAGGTCCCATTTGACCTGGCCATCGCTCTGCTAGGTATATACACAAAAGAATTAAAAGATTCATATCACAGTGACATACGTGCACATACATTTTTAGCAGCTCAGTTTGTGATTGCTACATCTTGGAAAAAAACACAAATGTCCATGAACTGGAGACTGGATAAAAAAGTTCTGGTTCTTCTACACAATGGAGTATTACTCTACCATAAAAGATGATGAGTTTCAATCATTTATAACTAAATGGACATACCTTGAGGACGTCCTCATACGTGAAATAAATAGGTCGCAGATGTGTAAACATTGTATCTTTTCTCTGGTATGAGAAAATAAAGATGTAAATGAGTCCTAGAATTGTATGTTATATATTGTGAAACAGAATATACTCAAAGTGAAATGGGGTGAAGGGGGAAAATAATGAGATCTTAACAAAAAAGAAAGGAAACAAAGTTTATGTATATAGGGTGTGGGGTGGTAGGGTGGGTAGGGCTATGGGAAAAAATAAGAATTAAGTTGTGTCATATACTGGTACAAATTCTCATTGTTGAATGCAATCATGATGTGTATATGTAATGTACCAATAAAGATTTCAATTTAAAAAAATTGGTTAATAACTGACTTATACCATAGTATAATGATCCTCAAATCAGAATACTGATGCAAAGGGCCACATGTCTAAATTCAGTGGCACAAAAATGATGTGGCATGTGTGAAGCCTTGGGTTTGATCTTCAGCACTAGGGTAATAAAAATCTGTCATCAGAGCCAATCTATACCTTTGCAAATATGGGACTTCAAGTGCTGGAGATTTAGCTCAGTGGTTCTGGTGCCTACAATGCAAGTGCAAGGGCCTGGGTTCGATACCTGGTAACCATATACAACAATGCCAGGCGTGGAGACTCAGGCCAACAACAATCAGAACCACACGCCACAGTTCTGGGCATGATGGCTCATGCCTGTAATCCCAGCACTTCGGAGGCAGAGATGGGAGGATTGTTGTGAGTTCAAGGCTGAGCTCAGAGCCAGCCTGAACTACAAAAGGGAAACCCTGTCCCCCCAAAAAACAAAAAACAAACAAAAACAATGGGGCTTCAAGTTTATAAGGTGTTTAGTCTGAAATGGCTTTGCCTCCTTTCACAGCTTTCCTGTATGAATATTCTTTATTACTCTACCAGTAGGTGATGTGGCTGAAAGTCGAAGCACCCAAAGTTTATTATAAATATCAACCTATTACCCATCTACACTCGGTCAACCTAAATGACTTCAGGGTGTTAATTTTTTAGCTTCCTGTTTTCAGAGGAATGGTAGAGATTTTTTAGACAAAGATGTAAGTTGCTCAGCTTTCCACAAAGGAGAGTCCAATCGGCTTTCGTCATGAGGGTGAACACAGACATTTAAGTTTGATGATTTGTTTGATCCACCTCATCAACCAAGGAAATAATTGGTTCTGAAGAAAGTCATAATATTTTATAAGGTTGAGAACAGCTGTTTTAGTGCCTCATTTTGATCAATTTCTCTCTGTAAGCCTAGCTCAAAAATTAAAGGGGTAGGAGCCAGGTATATAGCTCAGTGACATTGTACATACCTGACAAGTACAAGGTTTTGAGTTCAATAACTGGCGCTGGAAAAAAATTAAAAGGAAATAACCAACTCTAACAAGAAAAGAGGTTTCCACCTAATCTTCTATTTTCTTCCTGTCTCTTCTGAGAAGCAGCCCACCCAAGCTCCTCAGAGGTAGACCGAGTTCAGGGACATGCAGTCTAGGAATTTGCACAGGATCCTATGCTTAGATGAATCCATTACTCAGTTTAATACAGTAATTACTCATTATCTGAAGGGGATTAGCACCAGGACCCCTGAGGATACTTATATAGAATAGAAAATGTTTGCAGTTAGGTTATGTATATCCTGCTGTTCACATCAATTCATGTCTAGATTACTTAGACTATCTAACGCCATGTAACTATAATATATATACTTGTTTAACAGTATTTTTCACTAGAAAAATGTCTTGACATTTTCAGTACAGATATATTTTTTCTTTTATATTTTGACCCTGGTTGATTCAACCCTTTGGTATAGAACAGACATATATAGAGGACTGATTTTACGCTAATATCACTATTTTAAAATTATTAATAAGTATTGAGTGAGGGGCTCTCCATTTCTATTTTTTATCAAACACCACAAATTATATTGTTGATCATGTTCATGACAATGTTATATCAGGATTCTTCTGGCTACAAATAAATTCAACAGAAACTAAGTACAACCAGAGGGAAAACTTATCTTAATAAAATATTAACCTGGCATCATGATACACACTTGCAGGTCCAAAACTTTGGGAGGATGATGCAGGAGAATTTCAAGTCCAAACCCAGGCTGGGCAATTTTGTAATTTAGCAAGGGTCTATCCCCCCCCAAAAATTTTTTAAGGTCTTTTGAGACAGGGTCTCGCTTTTTGGTTCAGGCTGGCCCTCAGCTCAGCCTCAAACTCACATCACAGTAATCCTCCTGCCTCTGCCTCCCGAGTGCTGGGATTACAGGCGTGAGCCACCACACTCAGCACTGTGCTATGTGGTACTGGTTGCTGCTGGGCGTGAGTCTCCACACCTAGTATGGTATGTGGTTACCGGGGAATTGAACCCTGGTCTTTGCGCTTGCAACACAGGCGCCAGAACCACTGAGCTAACTCCCTGGCCCAATCCCAAAATTTTTTTTAAAAAATGGAGATACAGTGCAGGACAAACACACTTAGTTTAATCCTAATATTACAAAAGTTGCAAATATAGTTAAATAAGGTCTACCACAATCAAATAATATCACCAGTGAATTACAGAGGTAGTTATTTAATCTTTTACATACACATGTGCCACTTTTTGGTGTAGAAAAAAAGGATCTTACTTGAATGCTTTTCTTCAGAGTCTGGATACAACAATCATGAGCAGACAACCTCTAGAAAATCAGGTAACAGACTTTTCTATGACACTGAATATCAGGTATAGAAGAGACAGAACAAATATCAAAACGCTGAGTGTTATTACATCACTATTAAGTATCTTAGATACTTTAGATTGTTAATACAATAGAGGAAAAGATGTTATATTCTAATTCAACAATTATTCCATTTTCTAGTGAAAAGTTAATTCCCACACCTCTTTTACAGTTTGAAAACATTCTAATATAGTGTAATCCTCAAAAACTATATTTGAGGTGATTGCTAGGATCCTCCATAATATGGATTTATTTTGAGATATATCAAGTACAGATTAAAGTTATCAGACACAAACACATAAATCACTTCATACCAATGTATTTTAAGTAATTTTTTGGAACACTAATGTAACTCACATTTTTTTTAAAACAAAGAGTAAGCCACTTAGAAGTTTTTGCTTTGTGTCTCACTGCCTGCATTTTAAATGCCTTCTCATGATTATTGGTGTGCTGGCAAGATTCAATGGGATAATTAATATAGGAGTCAAATTCCAAGAGGTACCTGTCCAGAGGAAGATACATAAAATGAAGATTCCAACAGAAAAGAGTTGGGGTACCAGTAGTCATAGGGATGATAATACATACTATAAAAAATACTTTCCCTGAGTAACTCATCTCTAAAGGAAGTGTAAATAAAGGAGCTGAGCTAGAACATTTCTAATGTAATCTCCCATCATTTCTGACACTGTACTCTTCAAAATAATTCCCTTTGACAATCTTGCTTCACTCATTATATTCATGATGAAGTCACCATCATGCCCACCACCCTGGGCTGTGTTTGCATGTATAAAAACTGTATGCACACAGGATCTCTTTAATGTGTTGGTTGTGTGTATTCTCCCCTAGAGTGTATAACTACTTGTTTCCATAAAAGACGCATTATGATGCCACAATTTTAGAATCTTTGACTGTTAACTCTGCTTCCTAGTAAGAAAAGAATTTGCCTTCATGGAAGCAGCAAAACACAGAAATCACTGACTGATGCAGGCTCAGCAGAAGGACTGTGACAACCTCTTCCCAGAGTTAGCCACTGGCAGAGGAGAACAGCTCTTTCATGGCTGATTTTGAAACCCAGCTCTTCAACCCATAGTTTTGAGACTGTCCACATTTAATCCTCTTTCAACCAGGGAGCAAATGAAAAACTTTGTGTGAGTTCCTAACACCATGAAAAGCACAGGAGATAAGTTCCATAAACACTGAATATTATGGTTGCCACTGCAACCAGTTACACATCTGTAAAGTGGAATGAATTAAGTCCTTCACTGTTGTATTGCTTTGAGCATATAACTGTATAGAACAACTTGACTAGAATCCAGGAAATAGTAAATACTAGTTAAATATTGTTTCTGCACTGCTTTATCCAAATTTACTTTCATTAATATGTATTTCAATTAACATTTATTTCTATAATGCTTTATTGTCAAAAAAGGAAGGATTATTATACTCACTATATTATCTTCAAACTTTTGTGCAATGCCTGATAATAATAATAATAGATGCTTAACAATTAGCTGTGAAAAAATGAATAAACAATATTTTTTTTAAAAAATAGACATTCTTCACCATACCACAGAAAGACAACAGTGGTAAATACAAAAGAATGACCTTTTAACCCTTATTTTCCATTCATTGTAATGACTACACACCCATCCAGAAGAAAAATCCACAAGCCCCGACTCAAACTTTAAGCACCTGCGTTTAGATTTCCACTTAGAAAACAAGGAATTGATAGTGCAGATGTCAAGATTTCTTATCCGGAAAAAAAATCACCTTTAACACAGAAACCTAGCTAAACTCTACACCCACTAACATCTAATTTCAGGAATCTCCTTCCTATAATGCAAATTCACACTTTTCAGCACCCTTGAGTCCCATTTACCAGGCTATTTTGGCCCTTCTTTAAAAGATGAATTGTCCCTGACTTGGTAAATGTCAGTAGTTCTGAAAACAGCCATTAAGGCTGTGTGGGGAAAACCTACTCAGTGTAAATATCGAGCTGTGATAGCCCGAAATGGATGATCTGGAGCTACACTGGCCATCATCGCAGCAGAAATGCTCACCTGGGCCCTGTGCTGATGCAATCTTGGAAGAGAGGAGAGGGAGGAGACAGAGAGAGACAGACAGAAAGAGAGAGAGGCAGAGAGACAGAAAAGGAGATAAAGGAAGAAAGTGATAGAGTGACAGAGATAGACAGAGATGGACACTGAGAGACAGATGAAAACAGACAGAGGGTGACACATAGAAACAGAGAAAGACAGACATAGAAAAACAGACAGAGGATAAGCAAGAGGTGAAAGAGATATGCTGATGGGAGGCCTTTCTTATTAATCCTTGAGAGCAATTTAGTGAGGTGCAAAGTAAACCAACAGTTGGTCATTTTCATATTTCCCAAACTCTATTACCTATAGATCAATGGACCGAAAAATGCCTGTGTGAAATGTTTGATTTATCCACAGTAAACACTAAATTAATATCTGGCTCTTGAAATTTCTTAACACACTGACTGGAAAGTTCAACAAATAATACATTATATTTTTAAGATCCTTTTAGTACTTATTCCTTATGACCTTTTGAATTTAAGAGTTTGCCAAAGCAAAATGTCTTACTCTAATATCTAATATTTAGACATTGCCACAGTAAAGCAATCTTAATTACAGCTACTCAAACAAAGTCATTATAAATCTCCATGTATTTGAACATTACAAATGCTCAGAAGACAGTTCATATTTTCCTTTTAGAAAATTCTAGAGAGTTCACTAAAGGTGGCTTCTGACCCAGGCTAATTAGTCAGGCTTTCTAAAGAGATTCCTGACAAGACTGAACTCTGACCCATTCTTAGAAAGCATTTGAAGCCAATTCCTTTGAGTACTAGTAAAATAAATGCTGTAGGACAAACAGTGTACTTTACATAAGTGTAACAGGCCATACAAAAGTGAAATTAGTTTATGACTCTTTGTTGAATCATTTTTGCCTATCATTCCCAGAATCAATACACCCAACAAACAGATCTATCATCATGAACTAAATGATAAATGAGAAGTTACTAAAGACTATAAATGCACATACATATAAACATTTTAGTTCAAATATAGCCTCTTTTTTTCTGCAAAACTAATTAATGCAGTTTTTTGATATTGTGCTGGATCTCGTAGTCAAGGGTCTATTCCCTACTCAGCAAAGAAGCTAGTGATGCTACTCTTACTTCAAAAACAGGGAGAAAAAATTAGAAAGACAGAATATCCCTTCCTATCTTTGCCTGTAAGAGTTAAGGTCCTGTAGGGAAACGTCCTGCTGAAGGCCGTGAATTTGAGGTCAAGCACCACAAGTTCAGAGAAAGTCTTTCTACCTCC
>PVIR01034004.1:0-17469 GCA_004026965.1 Petromus typicus
ATACTCCTAACAAGAGTTATAGACTACCTATCTAAAGATTGAATAAAGTAGTAGATGAAATAACTCACAAAACATAATGTACCATGTAAATGTGAATTTTGATTTGTTTTTAATTCTAGAGTTCTTTCTGATTTAAATCCTCTCATAGAAGTGTCTCCTGCCCAGATGATACTTCAGTAGGGGTGATGGCAGCATGTAGCTCAGGAGGCCCCTGGACTTAAGACTTCCTTTGTGATCAGTAGCAGGTGCCATGAACCTAACCAACTGTGCTCTGATTGCAGACGAGAGCACTGGCAGCTGCTGGGCAATTTGAAGACCACCGTGGAGGGCTTGGTGTCAGCCAACAGCCCCAATGTCTGGTCCAAGTATGGTGGCCTGGAGCGGCTCTGCAGGGACATGCAGTGCATTCTCTACCATGGGCTCATCCGTGACCAGGTACGCAGTCATCTTCCTTTGCCTCTGCTGGCATCTCTTTTTGGGAGAAAATAACAGTGTTCAGTGAGGAGGCTGAGAGAGGGCGATGCTCACCAGCCTGGAAGCTGGGGGAGCAGCACTGAGTACAAAACTTGTTTTATTTTTTGAGATAGAGTCTCTCTGTATTGTTTCAGCTGGCCTTGAACTCAGAGTGATCCTCCTGCCTCAGCATCCCAAGGCCTAGGATCGCAGGCATGCTCCACCACACCTGGCTCATCTTTCTGTTTTTAACCCAGAACATTTCATGTGGTACCTGATATACCGTGATTGTCGGTAAAGTGAATAAATGCTGGGTGGGACAGCAAATCAGCGCAGGAAGTTAGATCAGTTTGTTCCCTCACCTAACAAATGACTACTAACTTAATGGCTTTGAATAACACAGATACATCATAGTTCTTAAGGTCCGAATTCCAAACTTTCACTAGGCTGAAAGCAAACTGTTCTCGGGCTGTACCCTGGAGGTGCCGGAAGATTTTTTTTTTTTTTTTTTTTAGGTTTTTTTGAGACAGGGTCTCGCTTTGTGGTTCAGGCTGGCCCTGAGCTCAGCCTCCAACTCACATCACAATCCTCCTGCCTCTGCCTCCCGAGTGCTGGGATTACAGGCGTGAGCCACCACGCCCGGCACTGTGGTATGTGGTACTGGTTGCGGGTCTCCACACCCAGCATTATTATGTGGTTACCGGGGAATCGAACCCGGGTCCTTGCGCTTGCGAGACAGGCGCCGGAACCACTGAGCTAACTCCCCAGCCCAAGGAAGATTTGCTCTCTGCCTTGCCTTGTCTTCCACCTTCGAGAGCTGCTGAGTTGCTTCCTGTGGCTCTCAGCCTCTTCTGCTGCCTTGCAGACCCGGAGGATCATGTCTTTAAACCTTTTCTGCTTCCATATCACCTTCCCTCCAGAAGGAACCCTGTACTCACATTGGGCCCACAGGATAATCACTCCACTCAAGAGCCTTCATTTGAACATATTTGTAAGTCCCTTTGGGCATGTACTGTACGTTAAAAGATTGCATTCACAGTTCTAGGAATTAGGATATAAACTTGGAAGAGGATCCCCCCACCCCCACCCCATACTAGGAATCAAACCCAGGGCCCTGTGCTTGCCAGGCAGGTGCAGTGCCACTGAGCCACATCCCCAGCCCCGGAGGACCATTTTTTAGACAAACACAGTACAAACGCAGTCAGATGCTTTTTTTTTTTAAAATAAATATGCTTTGGTTTAAAAACATTGCCCTTCCATAGGTAGAATAAAGGAAGAAAGAGAGCCAAGGCAAAGTGTTTTCAGTCATGTCTAAGTTTGACCCTGGAAATGTTCACATGAATTAAACACTGATGCTCTGTGGGCTCCATCACAAAGACTGTCCATTCTCTTTGAAATCTATTTGCCTAGAAACCAGTATAGTAGAATGATAATGAATTGTTTAGGCTTGGTGAGATTGGTGTAATTAACTTATTTTTCTGTGTGCAAAATCATATCTTCTTATCATTCTCTTTGAATTGAACTTTTCATCCTGTTCCTTACATCTAAACTTTTTGTTATTACCATTTTTATTTTAAATTATTAATAGGATGGAAGAATGAAATACTTTTCTTTGCAGAGTTAGTGAGAATCCACTCTCAAAATCTGTGCAAAAACTTTCACAGTACAGAAATGACAATAAGAGGTGAAAGTGCAGAAACAATATTAGCAGAGTAATTAATAGATAGTGGAATCCTTGAGCTTTTCCTCATAGGAACATCCTAGCACACAGCTGAGAAATAGTTGCAAAATATGGTCATTTATCCTTTGAATACTCTGAACATTACTGTGTAGGCAACTTGTTGTTGTTTACAAAGAGCCATTTTGACTGTGGCTTATGTTTTTTCAGTATAAACTTTATTGCTTTTATTCTTTACCCCCCTCAAGCATTCTAATAATCTTCAAGTTATAAAAATGAGCAGAACCCAGTAATACTTACTGGCTTTGCTTTATCTTTGGCAGCCATTGCATTTGCGGTGTTTTAAATAATGTAGGTGCCTCAAAATTACCAAATGAGTCAGTGGGGGGTTTGACATCATCTTTTTTTTTTTTTTTGAGACAGGGTCTCGCTTTGTGGTTCAGGCTAGCCCTGAGCTCAGACTCAAAATCACATCAGTAACCACCACGCCTGGCACTGTGTTATGTGGTACTGATTGCTGCTAGGCATGAATCTCCACACCCAGTATTGTATGTGGTTACAGGGAGATTGAACCCAGGCTCTTGCGCTTGCAAGACAGGCACCAGAACCACTGAGCTAAATCCCCGGCCCAACATCATCTTTTTAAAAATCAAACTTTTCAAGTACAGACCTAGCTTGTACTCTTAAACACTGGAACTCCTTTCCCCTGAGCCTCTCTTTTCTATTCTCCTTTCTTTCTCTTGTTCTTTCTCTTTTCTTTCTCTCCTTTCTTCCTTTCTTTCTTTCGTCTTTGCTTGCTTGCTTGTTTGCTTTCTTTCTTTCTCTCCTTGCCCTTCCTCCTCCTCCTCCTACTCATCTTCCTCCATGTTTAAACCAGTGTTAAACCAGTGTTTCAGTGCACACCTGAAGTCCCAGAACTCCAGAGCTGGGACAAGAGAGTGCAAGTTGAAGGCCAGCCTGGACTTTGAAGGCAGAACTGTCCCAAAAAAACTAAACAAGGCTGGGCATGGTGGCCTATACTTATCATCCCAGCACCCTCGGAGCTGAGGCAGGAGGACTGCAGAGTCCAGCCCAGCCAGGGCAGTTAACAGTTACACAAGATGTGTCTCATAATATAAATAAAAAGTTAGTGTGGATGTGAAGGTCAGTGCAGAGACCTTGTTTTCAATCTGTAGTACAATAGGAAATGAGCAAACAAAAGTAAAATAGCAGCTAAACTCTGAGTGTTCCTGTTGGATGTTTTTCAGTGGACAAGTTAAGGATTTTTTTTTTTTTTTTTAATATGGATCTTTCTTTGTAGCCCGGGCTGGGCTCAAACTTGTAGTGATCTGCCTGCCCCAGCCTGCTGAGTGCTGGGATTACAGGTGTGTGCCGCTGTGCCTAGCTTCAGAATAAGCTCTGAAGAGGAGGCCTTCTTTGTTTAAGGACTTTGGAGAGGGCTGAATTCTTTTTTTTTTTTGGAGACAGGGTCTCGCTTTGTAGTGTAGGCTGGACCTGAGCTCAGCCTCAAGCTCATATTCAATCAATCCTCTTGCCTCTGCCTCCTGAGTGCTGGGATTACAGGCGTGAGCCACCACGCCCGGCACTGTGGTATGTGGTACTGATTGCTGCTGGGTTTGAGTCTCCACACCCAGTATGGTATGTGATTACCGGGGATCAAATCTGGGCCCTTGCACTTGCATGACAGGTGCCAGAACCACTGCGCTAAATCCCCGCCCCCCCTTTTTTTTTCAAGAAGAGAAAAATTTATTGGGGAATAGGAATGGGGAATAAGAACAGCTCCCAGGAGGCAGGTGGGATGAAAGATCTGAATTCTTAATGATAATTGATGTACAAACATCTTTGTAGGAATTTGGAGGCAAGATTGCATAATAGACTGGCAAAAAGTCTTCAGACTCAAACAGAATGAGCCTTGGTACTCAGAACTTTGAGAAGTGAAATGATGCAGTTATAATTAGGAGCTTTTGAGACACACCATGCATTTATTTGTTTGTTTGTTTAGTGGTACTGGGAGTTGAACTAAGAGCTTTGCGCTGAGCTACATCCCCGCTCTTTTATTTTTTATTTTGAGACAAGGTCTCACTAGGTTGTTAAACTGCCAGGCTGGGCTCAATCTTTCCATCTTCCTTCCTCAGCCTCTCGCACTGCTAGGCTGACAGGTGTGGGCCAGCACACACAGCATCATACTTTCTTTTCAGCTTTATTGTTAATTGTGGAGTGTGAGGTAAGTCCCATAACCCCATTGCCTTCATTCCATTATTGGTGAAATGAAGAGGTAAGAATATCATAAGGCTGTCATTGTGAGAGTTCTATAATTATGGGGGAAGCATTGGCTGACATAGTCATCGATCTTAGCTGTTAGGTGATATAACTTAACTTTTTGAGCTTTGCCCTTCTTTTTGGAGGAGATAAGGATAATCATATTTATTTTACAAAATAGGGCTGAGGATTTAGCTCAGTGGTTCCCGTGCCTGCCTTGCAAACGCAAGGTCTCCAGTTCAATCCCAGTAACCACATACAACAATGCAAGGTGTAGTGACTTACACCCACTGGCAATCAGTACGACATACCACAGTGCCAGGCGTGGTGGCTCACGCCTGTAAACCCAGCAGCATTGGAGGCAGAGGCAGGAGGATTGCTGACTTCAAGACTGAGTTCAGGACCAGCCTAAACTACAAAGCGAGACCCTGTCTCAAAAAACTAAAAAAAAAAGTTGTATTTTACAAAATGTATCTTGATGGGAAAATTAAATGAGGCAGCATACAAGTTTGTCCCACAAAGTTTATGGCACATAAAAGATAATTAATGTTCCTTTAGTTATTTTACTTTCCATTTACACAGATTTCCATGGAGAATAGCAAAATGTGCAAAACATTTAAGTCCTGGTGGTCTTACAGTGCAGTTCGAGAAAAATGACACCTGTGTCACCTACTTCAGTGGACTTTTGTCCTTTGAGCATGGTCTTCTGTGTGTTATTATTGGCCACTGTCATAACTTGATTTCCATGACACTGTCTTCTAAGGACACAGGGACCCTGACCTTCTTCTATGACAACTCTTCACTTTCTTTGCCTAGAATTTCTTCCCCTTGGGTTTTTTTTTTCCCCCCTGTTACTAGAGGTTGAACTTTGCACAGAGCTGTATCTCCAGCCCTCTTTTTATTTTTTTTTTTTTTGAGATAAGGGCACTTTAAGTTACTAAGTTGCCCAGCCTGGATGTAAAGTTCCATTCCTTCTGCCTTAGCTGTGATACTGGGATTATAGGCACGCACAACCATGCTTGGCTCTCCTGGAATTTTTGTTTTGTTCAGTTTTTTCTTTTTTGGGACAGGGCCTTGCTATGTAGGTAGGTTGGCCTTGAGTTTGCTGTCTTGTGAAGTCAGTCGTTGATGGCTTCTTTTGCCCTTTCATTTCCTCCCTAATGATGCAGGCTTTGGTTCGTGCCAGGCTGCTATGTCATCAGCAAGCTATTCTGGGTGTTATGCCCTTGAGAGGGAGGGGCAGTGACTCACGTTGGCCAGATCCTTGTGTGTTTTTCACACACATATGAGTTGTATTTTTTATTTTAATCACGTAAGGCTTTTGGAAGTCTTTACCATTATAACCACATTGTTATCTTATGTATATTTATTTTTTTGGTACCGGGGATCAAACTCTGGACTTGCAAGATGGGCACTGGAACCACTGAGGTAAATCCTTGGTCCATATATATACATACATATTTTTATATATATAATTTTTTTTTTTTTTTGAGACAGGGTGTTACTAGGGTTTTAGGCTAGCCTTGAACTCAGAGTGTAGCCCAGACTGGGCTTGAACTCCAGCCTTAGCCTCCTAAATGCTGGCATTACAAGTGTAGACCAACAACTTAAAGATCCTGTAATATAAATATAAACTCTACATTTTTAGTGTTTTTATTTTTCCCTTGTAAAAATTGTCCTGCAGGTGCCATGGCACAGGCCTGTGATCCCAGCTACTTGGGAGACTGAGGCAGGAAGAATGCAAATTCCTAGCCCATGTGGGCAATTAGAGAAGTCTGTATGTCAAAATAAAAATGTTAAACGGTGGGATGTAGCTCTTTGGCGAAGTACTTTCGATGCCCTGGGTTCCGTCTCCAGTACCGCATAAAAATGAGAAAATCTTTAGCAGTTATTCTATAAAAGGGTCAACGTGTGTGTATATGCTGCTTTGCTGCTGAGAGCCTGTGTCGAGGGCAGAAGGTTCTGTTCCTTCTCTGCCTTTGGATTCCCAGCCGGCTCACGTGTGCTTTGTTTTGCAGCTCTGCTGCCGGCAGGCAGATTACTGGCAGTTTGTGAAGGACATCCGCTGGCTCAGCCCCCACTCCGCCCTCCACGTGGAGAAGGTGAGGCCTTCAGGTCACTGGCTGTTCTCTGGGGAGCTAGTGAAAAGGTCTGTGTGTAAGGCACCCGAAAGACGCTCTTGGAAATCCAGGACCATGGCAAAGATCCCGAGAGCAGCAGGGGAAGTGGGACTGCTGCGCTGCTCTGGGGCCTGGGCAGAAAGAGGCCAGGGTCAGACGGAGCCGCCCGCGTCCCTGGCTGCCCTGGCTGCCTTCGAAGCCCTGACCTGCCCCTCACTCAGGAGAACACCTCTGGTTTCTGGTGTGGGAAACTGAGCTCAGTTAAATGACTTGGCTGAAGGTACACAGCTGCTTTCACAACAGTGACTGGCAGTTTTAGGTTATGAAAGTTAAAAAAGAAAAAAACATATACAGAGAGAGTGTGTGTAATGAAATTATCTCCAAAATATGTATCACTCCTCTTTACTGTTTTTTTTCTTTCTTATTTTGTTGATGTGTTGAGATAGGGTCTCACTATGTAGTGTAGGCTGGTTTTGAATTTGTGGTGATCCTCTTGCCACAGCCTCCCGAGTGCCAGGGTCACAGGAGTGCTGGGGTCACAGGCGTGCCGGGTCACGGGCGTGGGCCACCACCCTCTTCAGCCCTTGTCAGTATGTGGCTAATCCTGTTTCACATCCACCCCACTGCTAGGTTCATCGCTAAGGAGACATCAGAAAAAGGGGCTATTTCCGCAGCATTTGAGGGAGCTGAGGAGGAGGACTAGTGCTCCAAGGCTAGTCTGGGCATCACAGGAAATTTTGCCCTGCCAAAAACATAATAATAACTTTTTTCTAAAGGATCAGGAACCCAAACCCCAACAGTAGAGCCCATTATTTTCTGTGTCCTTTTCACTTATATTTTTCCCAATAACCATCCTTTCAACTTCTTTTTCCAAAACACATCGCTATAGTCTTTTCCTCTTTGACACACTTTGTCTCACTGATCCTGGCCTCTGAGACCTTTGCTCTTGGAACACCTGAGGAAGAAGAGGTTCTGGGCAGAGAACACCATGGCTGGCTGCAGCCCAGAGCGCTGCTCTGTGGCTTTGGGGGGAGTCTTTGGTATAGTCCTTCTAGATGCTTTCCCTCCACTTTGCTGTGAATTCCAAGAGACTCCTGAAATGGAGCAGTTGGTGAGAGAAGCAAAGAGCCAACTTCGTCTTTCCTCTGAATATTCCAGAGCAGGTGCCTCCTCGGAGTTAGAGCGTGAGGAGCCAGGTGTGGCAGTTTATCCTGGAGTTGCACGTTAGTTAACTGCTGAGCCTCTCACTGTGAACCTTAGTCTTCTCCTTTCTCCAACTTTAGGATTCTCTCCCTCTTTCTCCTTGCCCCTCCCAAGTCCTGTCTTTCCCCTTTTCTGGTTTTTTGAGACAAAGTCTTGCAGTGTAGTCCAGGCTAGCCTGGAACCCAGCAGTCCTCCTACCTCAGCCTCCACATGTTCACCGTACTCTGCTCCCCGCCCCAGCCGTGGCTCACGAGCCACAGGGCCTCCGCCTGTGTGTTCTGACTTCTCCCTTCACATCCCCACATCCCAGTTCATCAGCTTGCAGGAGAACGGGAACGGCCAGAGCGATGCCACCGGTGTGGGCGGTGTGAGCGAGCGCGCCTTAGCGGAGCTGTGGCTGCAGCACAGCTTGCAGTGTCACTGCCTCTCGGCCCAGCTGCGGCCCCTGCTGGGGGACAGGCAGTACATCCGGAAATTCTACACAGGTGAGTTCTGTCCCCACGTGGCATCCACTTCCTGCATCTCCATAGCACCGCTCCTCTGTGGGTGCCACCAGCCCAGCCCTCTTGTCTATCGCTTGACACCATGGAGAGTCTGCTCAGAATCACTTTGTCAGTCCTCCTCTCCTTCCTTGAAAAACACTCAGATGGTGCCTGGGGTCCCTGCACTTGGGCACACAGACCACCTGACCCTGATCATGCGTGTCCCCCACACTGGTGCCTGGTAGCCTGTGCCCATACACACAGCCCAGGTGCTAGACATTTGCAACGCGATTTCTAGTCCAAAGCAGTGGGCAGGGATGGAGCCAGGGCCGCACTCAGAAGCCTCTTCCTCAGCCTCATGATCCGCTGCATGCGCCTAGCTTCTCTGTTCTCATCCTGTCCCTCTTTGCACGTGGCCTGCTTCTTTTTACCTCCATTGTCCCTTTCTCTTCCCCTGAGCTCCTCCCCAAGGCCATATGAGAGGTTCAATTCCTTATCATGACAGCCTGTCTGTCCCCAGACAGCGCCTTCCTGCTCAGTGACGCTCACGTGACGGCCATGCTGCAGTGCCTGGAAGCCGTGGAGCAGAACAACCCCCGCCTGCTGGCTCAGATTGACGCGTCCATGGTAAGAGCCGGAGTTAGCCTGTCCTTGGGCAGTGAGATCCTCAATAGTCACTTGTCCAGATTGGAACCATATAGCTTCTTAGTGACCAGGAATGGGACAGAGCTCTGTCCTCTGACCTCTGACCTCATGGGTGAAGGCCTCAGTGCTTCTGGTGCTATCTGCTTTCTGCCCCCAGAAGGGGCTTCGAGCAGAGCTGCAGGTGTCTAGGATTCATTTTCCTAGTTGTGGCCCAGCAGAAGCTGGTGTGCTATGGCCAGGCTCCGGTTGTCCACACTGGTACAAGGGCCAGCACGGTCAGCACTTCTGCAGGGCCAGCCCCTCCCTGAACCTCTGTCCTCAAGTCCCACATGTTTTATTCTCTTTCAGTTCGCCAGAAAGCACGAGAGCCCGCTGCTGGTGACGAAAAGCCAGAGCCTGACAGCTCTGCCCAGCTCCACACACACCCCGCGGACCAGCTGTGCTCAGCATTCTTACTTTGGAGCCTCCTCTAGCCTGCACCAGTCGATGCCCAGCCAGGGCTCAGGTACAAGGACACGGGGTGGTTTCGTGTGATCCAGGCCTGGAAGAGGGAACTCTGAGCGCTTGTGGGCTGCTGTTCACTCTGTTAGACTTTAGGTCTCAACAGCAGACTCCTTAATAAGGTATACGGAAGCTAGCCTAAGATAATCCAGTAGAATTGTGAAGGCAGCAGGAAAGAGGTTTTTAGGTTTTTGGGTTTCTGTTCTACAGTGCAAAGAAGGCACTGAAATAATAGCTGACATTTATTGAGTGCCTACAAAATATTTCTGTAATTAATGTATAGGTATTAAGCTGGGTGTGGTGGTGCACACCTATAATCCCAGTACCTGGGCAGCCAAGGTCAAAGGATCGCCACAAGTTTGAGGCCAGCCTGGGTTACATAATGAGTTCGAGTTCAAGGCCAACCTGAACTAAATGATAGACCCTGTTTCAAAAAGGAAAAAAATGTATAGATAGTTAGATAACTACCTCATTTGATCCTGAAAACAGTCCTGTAAGGTGTTATTATTGCTCTTTGGAGAGATGAAGACTGCATGCCATTAGGTACTAAAGCCACTATTTTTTTTTTTTTTTTTTGAGATAGGATCTTGTTTTGTAGTTCAGGCTGGTCCTAAACTCAGCCTCAAACTCACAGCAGTCCTCTTGCTTCTGCCTCCCAAGTGCTGGGATTACAGACATGAGCCACCACATCTGGCATTGTGGTATGTGGTACTGTTTGCTGATGAGCAGTGAGCCACTGTGCCTGGCCTTGTTGTATGTGGTAACCGGGGATCGAACTCAGGACCTTGTGCTTGTGAGGCAGGTGCCAGAATTACTGAGCTAACTGTCTGTAAGTCACTATCTTAAGAGCCTGTTTTCTTGACTTAGCTCGTTCTAAGTACAGTAACTGTAATTGAGTTAGCTTTTCCGAAGTGACACCCTGTGTCCTGGGCTCCCAATGACTGCAAGGATCTGGTCCTTGATAGTGGGAAAAGCCCCATAGAAATTGCAAGGCTACCACTCACCTTTCCTATCCTTTCTCTTTCCTTTTTCCTACCCTAGAGAGAAGAACCACTTCCTTTACATTCTCCGGCCCTCCCCAGAGACCCCAGGAAACCCAAGGACTCCTGTCCCCAGCAGAGGAGCAAATCATCCCTGCGCCCCAGCTTTCAGACTCAGCACCAGCTTCAGAGTCGCCTTCGACCCCACAAGATATGAGCTCCGGGGCCCCAACCAGCCCACTGGAGGCATCCTGGGCTGGCAGCCAGAGTGACTCACCGGGTGACGGCAACGAGGGGCCCGAGTACCTGGCCATCGGCAGCCTGGACCCCCACGGCCAACCCGACAGCTGTCAGAGCCCCGGCAGCAATGGCGGGAGCAGTGGCTCAAACCTGTTCTCCTCCAGCAGCTCCCAGAAGCCAGGTTCTGCCACATCTTCTTTAGGGGACCAAGAGGGCAGCAAGCAGGGCCAGCTGTCCAGTGCCCCCCGCAGGTCCAGCTTCTCAGAGGGGCAGACGCTCCCTGTCACTAGTGGGACGAAGAAAAGCCACCTCCGCTCCCATTCGGACACCAACATCGCCACCAGAGGAGCCCCAGGTCAGGATGAGCAGCTGCCACCGGTCAGCAAGGGTCCTGGTGTTGAAGGGGGGAAGGTCTGTCCCTGAAGCCTCACAGAGTCCAGGGGGAGAATTTGTTTCTGACAACAGGCATGCTTCATAACAAGCGAGCGAGGTTTCTGATGTGATAGACCAGAAGCTCTGTGCTTGTAATGTCTGTCCTTTTCCAAGCCAGGGCCTTCCCCAGATTCCATCAGTAACCCCTTAGCGTCAGCAGACAGTGGGACTCATTATAGCTCAAGTTTTCCATGTCTCTCTCGGGCTGAAGGACAGTGTCAAAGAGCTTTAAAGATAATCCTGCTAAATTCCTCTCCTTTCTGTGATTTCTTGAGAGGTTTGGTCAGGATCTAACACCAGCACTAGGCGGTAGTAGGGCCTCAGATTAGAATGTAGGGCGGTGGGACCCTGTGAGCAAGCGGGTGGGGCCAACGGCTAAGGCAGGCAGGTAAGGAGGCCCTGGCCCCGGGACTCACACCCAGAATGGGAGCGGATGGCGGGAGTGAGCTGGAGCAGGCAGGGTCTCGCTGCTTTGGCCATGTCCTTGTCGTCACATTCCTGAGTTGTTGGTATCCAGCAGGCTTTGGCTGGGTTTCATTTGAGGCAGTTTCTCTAACAGAAAGTACAGAACCATTCTGGATCAAGCTCGCCCCAGAAATAAAATATTAAAATATAAAATAAGACAGAAACAAAGAATTTCTGTTAGGGACAGAGCTGCCACCACTCTCTCTCCCTTTCCAGAAAGATGAGAACTCAATGGCCTCATTTGAAATCTTTGAATCACAAATTAGTATTCCTGTTTTCCTTTAAGAATTTGAGGGCTGGGGATGTAGCTCTATGGGACAGTGCCTACCTGGCATGTGCAAGGTCTTGAGTTTGACCCCTGGTACAAAAAAAAAAGATGTAATTTACAGGAGGAAATATCCCAACCAAAGCCTGTCTTCCCGGGAGCTTCTCAGATGTGAGGACACTTGGCTGGATACCACCAGCGTACTAACCACAGGCCTCATTCTGCTGCACTCTGGCCTTTGTGCAGTGGAAGCTTCCCTGAGTCCACATAGAGTCCGGACAACTCAGTGACCTGCATGGGGTTTTGAGCCAGGGAATGCCCATCCAGAAGGGTCCGAGGGAGAAGGGTCACATGTACCTTTCTGTGTTGAATTCTCTCTCCTACTGCCCCAGGATTTCTTCTTGCAGTTTTCCCTCCTCTGCCCAGTAAAAGGACACTTCTTCTGTTTCTCTCTCTCTAACCTTGTCTGCTCTGTCTGGACTCTCCTCTGCACCTGTCTGCCTGCAGGAGGCCCCAGGAATATCACCATTATAATAGAAGATCCCATCGCAGGTTTGGGAGCCGCCCTCCACCCCTTTCCTCTGTGACCACCTTGCTCAGTTGAAAACCTCCTTTTCCAGTCTGGTGTCAAATCAAGCCTGCCACTCTGGTCCTGCCGTGGTACTGGAGCCTGTTTATAAAATGACACCAGTACTTCACATAAGTGTCTCCCTCAGTTCTCCCAGGACCCTCTAGGAGGCAGAGCAGAACTTGAGAATTCAGTTTTGCCAAAGATGGAATAGGCCTGCCATTTGTCTCAGGGCTCGTGATGGCTCAGTGGCAGAATATTTCTTACTACAGAACACTTACTACCAATGACTTGCCACTCCTTGACTTAACACCAGGACGCGTTTCATGCTCTCTGTGGTCTTGGATATACCTGCATGTTTCTTGCCTGCCCTAAGTCCCCGATTGCTTTCTTTCACTTGTCTTCGTCCCCATGTGAATCCTCTGTGCCTTCCCCCTGCCATCGCACTTTTTCACAGTGACTTCTGTCTGTTTGCGTTTGTTTCCGTGGTGATATGTGTTTGTTCTGGGTGCTGTGACTCATGGACATGGTAACCCCACAGGTCTACAGGGGAAGACCGGAAACCAGGGTCTCCTGGTAATGGGAACCCCTGAGTGCATTAGCTTAGAAAAGTGAAGGCCTCCAAGGAACGCAGTCTTCAGAAACATCCTTTGTCAGACAGAGCGTGTTTGTTCTCAAGGAGATGAGAAATGATAAGGTATTGGGACTTGCCTCGTGAGCCAGGTCTGACTGAGAATTTCAAAAGTGCCTTCCGAGACGTGGTGTCTCACCACCATGTCGCAGTAATGCCGATTTGTGCTCAGCTCAGTAGTGAGGGGCAGAGCCCACTGCCAGGGCCAGCAGAAGCCTTGGAGAGCCCAGGCGAACGTGAACCATCTGTACCACACAGAAGCTTTTCTTGCAAGGGGAAGAGCCAACAGGAAATGGTTGGATGGGACTCAGTCGTCCATTCTCGAGCACCCCGTAATTTCTTCAGCATTCCCTGCTTTCCACCTGCTCTCCGCTGGCGCTGGAAATTGTCTTGAAAAATACCACTTTCCCCTGGGCTGTGAGCTCTGCCTGCTTGGTTTCTCCGCTTAGCTTTTCGCAGGGCCTCCTGCTTGTCCGCTGTCCCTCGAGCCCTCCTCTTCCTTCCCAGTGACAGCGCTTTGGTTTCAAGGCCACCGCCCCTTGCTCCTCCAGCATTGGCTTGGCTTCTGAAGATAATGCCAGGTTTTATTTTGATTCCTTAATGAACCTAAATCTTCTGAACTGTGTTTTATTCTTTTGTTTGTCTTCGGATATTGTTTTAAAGCTGAATGTCAAGGTATCAGATACTCTCCATGTGCTTATCTTTGTCTTACCACTTATGTGAAGATTGTTTTCAAAATTAGTTTATCAAGCTGGGGCCTGTGGCACACACCTATAGTTAGGAGGCAACTGAGCAAAACCCTGTTTGAAAACCAAAAACAAGAAGTAAATGAACTAAATTTGTCAGGATGTTAGAAATAGGCTGGTGCTCCTAGATTTGGTTGAGTTTCGGGGTTCATCTCCGCTCTGTGTAGGGCACACAGTGTGCTGCTTCAGTCTCCCTGTCAGTGGGTCAAGCCCTGTGTGAGAAGTTACCCTCACCCACCATTTCTCGTGGCTGCCTTTGCCTTAGGGTCCCATCTTCTCTGGGATCATAGGTGTCAGTGTGTGTGTGTGTGTGTGTGTGTATGTGTTGATCCAGAGAGAGTAGGGGAGGGAAATAGTGAAAAGAAGCCTCTGAGTATTTAAATTTAATTACCAAAAGTGTAATCCAAGTTCCACATGGATGTCATAAACAGGAGGACATTGTATCCTTTCCTAACCAGGTGGTTGTTGTTATTATTACTATTATTATTATTATATTAGCAAGGTCTCACTATGTAGTTCAGGGTGGCCTTGAACTCATATGCAGCCCAGGCTGGCCTCACACTTGTGGCAGTGCCCCTGCGTCAACCTCTTGAAGTGGTAGGATACCACACCCGACTAGTACTTGGTTGCTGAACTTTTTTTCTTTTTCTTGCAGAGGGGGATGGGATATGTAGCTTGTGCATTTAGACAGTACAGGGATTATTTCTGGGCTCTCTCCGTTTGCTCAGTAGGCACCAAACCCATTGCTCTGGGACTAAGAGTCGTAGAGGTTCAGTTGGAAGGCGTTTCTTCATTGCTCAGCAAGACCACAGTGGTGCCTTCTTCTGATTTCAGGAAGAAGCGTGGCTGCTGCAGACCCTCATCTAGGGATAGAGCTTTTCACATCCCCACTCTGTTGTCCCACAGAGAGTGGCCAGTACCTGGACTCCGGTGAGGGCATGTTCCGGAGACCGTCAGAAGGACAGTCCCTCATCAGCTACCTCTCGGAGCAGGACTTCGGCAGCTGTGCAGATCTGGAGAAGGTGAGGGAGTGGCGGGCCCACGGAGAGCTTGTTGGCTGGAGGCCTGGCCCGCAAGACTGTGGTGCCTGCTGTGCCAGAGCCATTTCAGGGACACTGACATCGAGTGTAGACTGCAGTAAAGGTGAGCTTAGCAAGTCCGGTTTCTGGGAAACTTCAGGGAGTGTCTGCTTGTCACTGGGCCTAAAACACTAGCCATTTAACTGGGCACAGTGGCAGATGTCTGTAAGCCCAGCTACTTAGTAGGCTGAGGCAGGATAATCACAAGTCCAGCCCCAGCCTGGGCCATTTAATGAAACCCTATCTTAAAATTAAAAACAGAAAAAGGCAGGTATGTGAGTCAGTGATAGAGCTTCCCTAACACAGCGAGGCTGTGGGCTCCAGCTCCAGTACGACCAGCAAATAACACAACACACCCTGAAAATGTTGGCGATTTTAGAAGCTACCCTGGGAAAGAAAACATTGAATTTTAGCTACATAATTATTATTCCTTTGACTCTGAAACCTTAGGTAAATATTGTTTCCAAAATCAACTGATGTGTTTTATTCTAAGGCTCATACATATAATAATATCTGTGCAGTATTTTATGCTCACAAAACTCCCTCTTGTTCTGAGACATTACATTTGTCTTACTACTATGTGCACAGTATATGACTTTGGAAAAGAGCCTGATTGAAGTTCTGGGCATTTTTCTTTATTAGACAAAGACTTTTATTAATCTTTGTTTCATACTTTATTCTCCAACTTAATTATCAGCAAAGAGGAAATTATGTATAAGCAAAAACTGAGAAGAGGAGCCAGGTCTGGTGGCATACACCTATACTCCCAGCACTCGGGAAGCTGAGGCAGGAGAATTCCCATAAGTATGAGGCCAGCACAGGATACATAGTGAGTTCCAGGCCAGCCTGAACTACATAATGAGACCCTGTCTTTACAGAAATCTCAAAAAACAAACAAAAAGTACTTTAAAGAGCTGCAGTGTTCAAGAGGCTTGGGTTTAAAAATAGTAGAGATCTAGATGTTACCAGGTCCATAGATAAAACAATTTTTAGAAGCAGTCATAAGATGCAGAAAGCAAACTTCAAGCAACTTCAAGCTGTAGACTCAGTCTGTCTTGTCTCGTGCTGAGAACCTCATCAGGATGCTTCCCAGGAGCAGGGATGTCCCGAGAGCAGGGACACCTTTCCAGCTGCAGCCGCATTGGAAGCCCTGGCTGTCTCCAGTGCAGTTGGCCTGTGCGCCCCGCAGGCATCAGGTGCAGCGGCGTTGCTGGCAGCTGTGACTCTGCATAGCCATCATGGTGAAAGAGTTACTGCCAGAGAGGCCTGAGCTTCGGGGTGGTCAGGGAGCACCAGCCTTGGCCTGCAGACACACTTGCAGGGCACAGGGCTGGCATGCGGGGCTCCTAGCTCTCCCACAGAGGGGCTCCTCTCATTTTTGTAGAAAGTGTCAGAGAAAGAAACAGGCATGGCCAGGTGGAGAGCAAGGAGAGTCCAAGGTAGGATAGGTTGTGGCTTTTGGCTTCCTGGTGGGAGAGCTCGTTTTCTCTGGGTGATTCTGGCAAGAGCAGGGCGCAGCCGGGAGCTCTGGCTCCCAGCATGCTCGGGGGTGAGGCCTTCAGTCCCTCCAGGCCCACTGAGTGACTTCTTCGGTGCCTCCCCCCCAGGAGAATGCCCACTTCAGTATCTCCGAGTCTTTGATCGCAGCTATCGAGCTGATGAAGTGCAACATGATGAACCAGTGCTTGGAGGAGGTGGAGGTGGAGGAGGAGGACAGCGATCGAGAGATCCAGGAGTTGAAGCAGAAAATCCGCCTCCGGCGCCAGCAGATCCGCACCAAGAACCTGCTTCCCGAGTATCAGGACACAGAGCACGGGAGTGAGTGGGGCTGGGCTGCTTTGTGCTGCTCCTCAGGGTTCCAGAGAGACTGTGGTTTCTGGTCTTTCTATTTTGATTTGTTATTTTAAGACAGGATCTGATATTTTGTTCAGATTGGTCGTGAACTCACGGTGATCCTCCTGCCTCAGTCTCCCAAGCGCAGTGATGCCTGGTATGCGCCACCACACCTGGCTTCTGGTCTTCCTCTAGAATGCTGTACCTAAGCCAAGGATTCCTTTGCTCTCAGGAAGATATTACTATGCTGTTCTTTTTTTAGCCAGACTAAGAATAGTCACCAGAGAGTTCATCTATTTGTTACATCAGAAATAACTTCCTGGGCCAGGGAATTAGCTCAGTGGTTCTGGCGCCTGTCTTGCAAGCGCAAGGGCCCGGGTTCGATTTCCCGGTAACCACGTACCATACTGAGTGTGGAAACTCACACCCAGTAGCAACCAGTACCACGTACCATAGTGCCGGGCATGGTGGCTCACGCCTGTAATCCCAGCACTCGGGGGGCAGAGGCAGGAGGATTGCTGTGATGTGAGTTTGAGGCTGAGCTCAGGGCCAGCCTGAACCACAAAGCGAGACCCTGTCTCAAAAAAACCTAAAAAAAAAAACAAAAAACCTTCCTCCTTAAGTAGGCCTTTGATATGGAATAACTAAGATTATTTCTAGACTTGTTTCCTAAGTAATAGAACTTTATATTATATAAGATTTTTTAAGGGATCTGGCTGTGGTGGCCCACACCTGTAATCTCAGCACTTGGGCAGCTGAGGCAGGAGAATCATTAAGAGCTCAACGCCTGCCTGGACTACATAGCAAAACCTTGCACAAAACAAAGCAAAACAGAAAAGTCTTTTTAGGGATAAGTAGCAAAAATGATCCTATTCACTGTTACTATTTT
>PVIR01034005.1:0-17504 GCA_004026965.1 Petromus typicus
GACTATTGGCTCTCAAGAAATCAACCAACAACAAATTCTGGTGATGTTGCAGGATTAGTGGTCTCATTTGATTGACCTAGCTATTCCTCAAAGAAAATTTCTAAGACCTAAGAACTCTGTAGTGAAGTGCAAAGGAGAACAAAATGTGTAGGAGATAACATGAAATAGGAAGAAAAAGGTAGAATGAAAAGGATTTGGGGAAGGAAAGAAGAGAGAAAAAATATAAGAGAAAAGAAGAAAAATGGATATAAACCTTTTGTAAATAGAGAGAGTGGGCCAGTGGATGGAAAGGAAGAAGAGAAAAAAAGTAAACCAGAGCTAAGACATTACCATGCACAAGAACACATCCCCAAAGATAAATGCGATCGTGATATATACCTAAAATTGCCATAAACTTAATTAAAGAAAAAAAATACAGAAATGAGCATTAAAGTAATGAAAAAACACGGAAGATGTTTAACAGTTTATTACTTAGTGAAAATCGTTAATCTGAAAAGACTACGTAGAATATAATTCCGAATATGTTACAGTCTGGGAAAAACAAAACTATAGAGGCAGTTTTAAAAGATCCAAGACTGACAGAGCTGTTGAGAAGATGAGATGGGAGAGATGCTGTAGTGGAGCTCATGACAGTGAGGCCTCTGTGCTAAATAAAAACCTCCGTGTGGATTTGCGCCACTGTACAATTATGCGGGTCAAGAAATACGCAGTATTACCTCTCAGCCTTAATGTAAACTAGAGGGCTTAGGTCATAGAAAGTTTCTTTGGGTGATAAGGGTTGCGTTTGTTGTTATGAAAATAACAACTGATATAAAGTGCTACGTGTAAGAAGTTCTTATTTGGAAAACGTCAGACTATATTAGTTTAGAGTAAATTTTGGAAAGATAAAATAGCGACTCTGAACAAAATATTAGAAACCACTCTTTGAAAACCAGAGAAGAGTAAAAACAATCAGAAACACACTGTGATTCAGTTGAGGAAAGAAGAAAAACTGGATGATCTCCAATTGAAAGTTTGTCTCTTAGGGGTTTTCTAGTCTTCATGATATTGCAAATAGAGAGGCTGGAATTCACAGAGAATATATCTGTATTATTACTAAGATGTGTCAGAAGAGAGATTGATGAGCTTTCCAGAGTAAGAAGACCTCAGGTTGAAGTGCTTAGAGAAGGAGGAAACCATGGAGGAAGATGTTCCAATGTTCCTTGTAATCACTGGCTCTTTCCAAGCTCACTCAATTATGCAGTTTTAAGGAAATACTTGTATTACGGAAGTATAATTTACTACTGAGTTTACTTAACTTTGTATTGTTATTTTATAAAATATATAAATATAGTTAAGACATTGTGATAAAATATAAGATTTATAATATTTTGATCCCACAGATGAAGATGTCCTGTTACATTATTACTCTTGCTTTTCTGACAGCCAGTTCCTTTGGATGAAGATGTCAGCTGTGTTTGTGGGGATATTAATTTCTTAGAAATCTTTGGGCAGGCTTTTATTTTCTCCAAGAATGGAGTACACAAGAAAGACTTGAACAGGCATGAGTTTATCTACCATTTGTTTGGTGTGTCATTAGAACATGTTACTTATATATAGTTTTTAATTTGAAAAATAGGAAGATGATGTGAAATAATGCCTCAGCTACATGGTCATGAGGAATGCTAAATGAAATATACAAACCACAAAGGACTTTATGTGCCATGTAGGATGGCCAATTTCAACTGTCCACTTGTCTTGAATAAGAGAATCCTGCAAAGGTGATTGGGTCACTGGGCACTATACTCATAAATGAATTAACCCACTGAGATTTCCAGCTGAATATGCTAGTAACAGGTGGCCCCAGTTGTAGAAAGGCTGACTGATACATACCTTGCATTACCTTCTCATTTTTCTTAATCTATCACCCAGTACTAAGCAAATTCAAGTTCCTAATTAATTAATTATGTTCCAAAATTGTATCAATTGTACTGGCTCACAGGAGGCCAAGATTTTTGCTTAAATATTATATGCAGATGCACCTGTGAGAGTGTTTCTGAAAGAAACAATAAACCAAATGAATTGAGTTTCTCTTTCCAGTGTTACTGGGCATTATTCAATTCAATGAATACCATAATGTAATGAAAAAGTAAAAGAAGGAAGGACATACTTTTCCTTTCTCTATAGATTAAGTGGTGGCATATGCTTTCTCTTTTCTACTCCTCTTCCTAACCTTTCAGATTCTTATTAGAATGAAAATCATTAATTCTGTGGTTCCTCAGTCTTTTAACTATGCTGTTCTTTTTTCTGAGTGCCCAGTTTACAGACTTCTCAGGTACATTTGATGTAACAGATCATAATAATTCTCTTAACTTCTCTATTTCATTATTTGATGACAGAAGGTTAGAAAAGATTTAAAGAAATTAAAAGGAGTAATAGAACAGTATATATATTTATATATAATATTTTATTATATATAATTCATATCAGATATAATATATTCATATAATATATAGATATATGATCTATAATATATTATAGATTATATATTATACTTTAATAATATATAATTATATATTATACTTTAATAATATATATAATCATACACTTACTATTTGTACAAATGCAATATAAGTATCTTTATATGAGAATTTGCTCCTTTTAAGTATCTTTCTACAAATTTTAGTTAACAAACACAAAATACCTAGGAAAACATGTTCCACAGCTAAAAGTTTGCTCATTTTCTATAGCTTGTTAAGAAAAGTCAATTAAATTATTTAAATGTATTGATTTTGTATGTTCAATGTGCCCAACATTGTGATAAGAGCAATGGAAAATTTAGTTGAAAATCGATGTTGTGTCTTCCATTCTTTCTTGCCCTTTGCGGTGTGTTTATTATATTTTTTTATTGCTTTTTCAGTGAGAATTCCTGAGTCACCTTGTTTACATGAAATGATGGCTGAGTAAGTTTGCTTTCTTATCCATCACTGAACACTCATAAATTTCCTTTTTGGATCACATTAGTGTAAAGATCAATACAGTACTTAAATTGGTTGCCCCACCAGCATCCTCAATTGAGTTTATGGAGGAGTTCTCCATGCCTTTTGGGATGAATACTAACCAGAAGTTATCTAAGTCCAATTACAGTCCATCAAATAAAGGTTTTCCACTTATCACTAGATTGAGTCTGATTAGGCCCAGTTCATGGTGCAATATGGAAACAAATGAGAACTTTTAACTGCATTTACCTTGCCTTACATGCAAGCCATTGTATAGGACGAAAATTCAATATTTCATCACTGAAATAAGAGAAAAACATTTGTATTGACAGAATGGAATTATAGATTCACAGATTTAAAATATCCTTGAGACTGTCCAGTCTAACCACGGTGAAATATATAAGCCAAACAGACATGTTACTTTGTAAGTTGAACCTAATTTGGAAGTAAGTATTCCTTGCTTCATTCTTTTTTGTATTTAATACCTCTCTTGCTAGATTGTATTTCCAATCCACAATAATTTAGCAGCTGGAAACTATGACTTATGTCAATATTTATTAATGAGTGCAAAATAAATTTTGCACATTTATTGTCCCATTTTGGATGCACTGCAGCCATTCCATTCTATCCATCACTTTTGAAAGCATACAACACAACCTAGACTATGCCATTCCCTTATTCTAAAATGAATTTAATGTCATACTTTTAATGCTTTATATAACTAGTCATTGGTTTCTCAAAAACATTGACAATGATTGACACAAATTTAAGTTTCACCTTTTAACCAATTACTAATGTATTACTTCATTTTAGGGTGGTTAAAAACAAAACTGAAGGCAACATTTACTTTACCCATCACATATCTGGTAACACAACCAGAACTATGCTGGATTTTGAGGCATGTCCAGCACTTTCTTATACTCATTTTTATATTTCATTGTCAATTAATAATTGTAGAATCTGATCTCTCACAGCTCTCTCTAGCTTGCCCTCCTATTATCCATTTTCCACACCACTATTGCTTATATTTTATTATTGTACCCCAAAATAAGTGACTTCTTTTGCATCATATCCCTGAGATAAATTTGTTACTCGTGGGACATTAACCACAAGACCTCAACTGCATTGTGTAGTCAACCTTTAAATACATTCTTTTAAATATTATCTTCCTTTGCTTTCAAATTTTTATTTGTACTGTATAGGTCAGTTTCCAGTATAACTTCATTGAATTTTTTTGATTATATTTTCTAATAAATATTATGATCGTGGTCATTATTTTTCATCTGCTTTTATTTTTGTTGTTGCAGTCTGACCTTCACTTTACATTCTGAAATCCCTCTTTAGTAAAGTGATACTTCTGCATCACTCCTGAAATCAATAGTCAACCTGTCTTCAGAACTTGCTTGAGCTAAAAAGAAATATAATGTCTATATATCTATTTTCCTAAAATAGAAGTTACTGTGTAGAAGAAATACAGATATAAATGTTTCTATTCTATTCTCTGACAATTATATTTACTCATTTATCTTTGACATTTCTACAGCACAGTTAATTCAGTGTTTTGGGAGAGTCTATAGAATTTATTTATTGTAGAATTTCAGTGCCTCTAATTCCAACTTCAAAGGGATAAACACATGAGTATTGGTTGTTTCATAACAGGGATATTGAGTAAGTAGTGAATTAACTGAACAGTTTCTCATATTAAGTAGAATATTTGAATTTATAGACCATGTTTTAAATAACATGCAAAAACATTGAAATATTTCTCTTTCTGTAAAAGCAGTTTAGTCTGAATATGCTATAAAAAACAAAATCCAAAGAAGTTTTTTAAGCATCAAAATGCAATCTGTATAGAAACTAATTCTGCACCATAAAAGGGTTGAACATGTATCAAAATTATAAATTAATAAAAAGTTTTAAAAATATAAGAAGCTTCGTTCATTATGTCTGTCTGATTTATTTCACTTAAAATTATGTTCTCATGGTTCCTCTATTTACCTAAAAATATCTCAAGCTCTACTTTATTTATAGAGGAGTAGTGAGAAACCCAAATGGTAATGAAGTTCAACATGAAGAAGAGTAAATGTTGGGAGGTAGGAAGAAAATGCTGAAATGGAAAGGGAGATGAGAGAAAGAAGGGAAGGAAGGGAGTTATGATTTTGAAAAAAACATAAAAAATGAAAGAAAAATAATAGAAAATTTATAAATGGAAAAGGGAAGAAGGATTGAAAGGAAAGGAAGATATGGGGGAAAAAATCAAAATATACTACGTACAGATGCAAATGCTCCATAAGGAATGTGATCATTATATATGACAAAACATACAAATAAAGTTAATTTTTAAAATGATACCATTTAAAACAAAAGTTTGCTATAAACATGAGTGTACTTATGTTGCTCTGATATGAATCTTTTAATTATTTTGTGTATATAACTAGCAGAGCAATGGTTGGGTCAAATGGGACCTCTAATTGTAGCTTTTTGAGAAATCTCCACACTGATGTCCACAGAGATTGCACAAGTCTACACTCCCACCAACAGTGGAGAAGGGTTCCTTTTTCTCCGCAGCCTCACTAACATTGATTGCTGGCTAATTCTGAGACAGAAGCCATTCTTTCTGGAGTGAAAGGAAATCTCAGTGTTGATTTGTACCAATAAAGATTTTACTTTTTTAAAAAAAGTTTGCTTAAATTGCTATGAAAAACTGATACAATCAAAAGTTAGAAACCCCAGATTCAAACATCTGTTTTTTCCTTGTCCTTTTTATTATATAAATAAATTTTCTTACATAAGTATACTGCATAAAGCTATTTGCTGTGTCTTTTGTTTCCACAAATGCTTCAAGGCTGTTTAGCTGAGAAGACATTTTTAAGGTTTGTAGGAATAAGCCTTCTTGGATAAGTGTCACCAAATTCCACACTGAGATTAACATCATATGTCAACTGAAGGCTGAATCCCTGTAGTCTTGTGGATGAGAACTCCCTACAGATGCCAGACAGGTAATGAAATACGGAAGAGTAATCTTCATGGTGGGCCCTGACTAAATTATCACAGTAGTGACATTGATTTCCAAGTTGTGGTGTGATAGAATCTAAAACTGGATTAGTATAGTGGCTAAAAATGTTATTTTAATCTTCCATAATAATTTTATTAATTATCAGTCTATAATTAAATATTCATTTCTCATAGGTATAATTACATTTTGTTAAGGAGTTTGACTGTAAAATAGTAAAACAAAACTACTGACTTCCAGTTGACAAAGATTAGTAATTTTACTACAAATAATACTGAAAATGTTTATCAAATGGACATTAAAAGCAATATCTATTTATAACACAAAGAATTGACACAACTTAGTAGGCTGAATGTTACTGATAAACTTTCAAAACTTTGAAAGTGTTTTGTTTTATGTAAATTATATTCAAAGTGTTTCTTTTGCATATTAAAGTATTGAATCTATTAGGAGAATGGGAAGAAGAATTCAATAGAAGCTCTTCAATCTGTATTGCATTATTAATGCTTTTGCCACAAGTAGTGTGTCTCTGTAGCTCTGTGCAAGTGGTACATATGTAGTATTTCCTTACAAAAGAAGATTTTTTTCATTTAAATACACTTTACTTAATTTTAACAAATAGATATTTAGGATAATGGAACTAACTTGTAGTACTAAAAAAAAATTGCAGATTTACCTATGCTGTATAGTGCTTAATGGATTTTGTTATCACAAAAAAGCAAGAAAATGTGCATTGTCTTCTCAGAAAATCACTAATTTTAGGTTCTTTATGACTCACTGTGGGCCTGATAGTGCAAGAGCTTAGCTATTTGTGACCACTTTCTGTCAGTATTTAATAGTCACTAAAACAAAACAAAGCAAACCAAAAAAAAAAAAGGAAAAAAAAAAAACTCAGATTCACTTAATGTCTTAAATGATCACATTTATTTAACCATTTATTTGGAATGTAGCAAATATTTACATATAGTTGGCAACTAGTAAATATTTTTCTTTTTATATACTGTTTTTTGTATTAAGAAGAAACCATAAAATTTGAAAGTTTTATAATAGGTTCTACTTTAGAACAACTGTCAAAATCAGAATTTCATGATGATAAGGCTGCAGAGAAAAAGGAACCATTCTCCAGTGTTGCTGGGAGCGTAAATTCATACAAGCTCTATGGAAATCAGTGTGGAGATTCCTCAGAAAACTAGGATTAGAGGTCTCATTTGACCTAGCCATTCCTCTGCTAAGCATTTGCACAAAAGAATTAAAAGATTCATATCACAGCCACGAATGTGCACCCATGTTTATAGTAGCTCAGTTTGTGATTGCTAAATCTTGGAAACAACTAAAATGTCCATCAGCTGGAGACTGGATAAAGATGTGGTTCTTTTATAGAATGTAGTATTACTCTGCCATAAAAAAATAATAAGATTGAGTCATTCCTACTCAAATGGATGTACCTTCAGGATATTTGCATAAGTGAAATAAATAGGTCACAGATGTGTAAATATCGTATCTTTTCTTTGGTATGAGAAACTGAAGATGTAAATGAGTTCTAGCATATATAGTAGATATTGGGAAATAGAAAATATTTAAAAGGAAATAGGATGTAGGGGTAAATAACATGAGGGAAAATAATGTGATAGTAATAAAAACGGAAAAAAAAGTGTATGTATACAGTGGTGGGGGTTGTAGGGTGGGTGGATTGGAAATAATGAGAATTAAGTCATATCATATAGACTGGTATAAATTCTCAATGTTCAGTGACATGATGATGTGTATATATAATGTACCAATAAAGATTTGAATTTAAAAAATCAGAATTTCAGCAAGATTGTGTCTACTTTTGCTTTTAGAGATGAGGAGATTGCTTATGCATGAAATTTTCACATACCTCCTAGACTCTTCTAATCACCTTATTAACAATGAAACAATTTTAATATACTGAACTTTCCAAATAAATCAAACAAATAACAGCCCCACTGTATTTTATTTGATAATGCTGTTCAGGTGTTTGTTTAAAGTTAGTCATCATTGCAGACAATCATTTTATCAATGTAAATACTAAATACTCAAATATTTGGGTGGACTTGTGAATGAATTCCCTGTGGATTTCCAGTTTAATTCAACACTGCAAAGTCACCCTGCATTTGTGGTGGCTTGAAATGCCACTTGGATATATAAATATCCAAATGTATTATGCTGCCTTCTCCAACAGTCATGCTAAGCATGTGTATATCAAAATGCAAACTATGTTATAACAAATGTCTTTCTTCCCCTTGTCCTTCATCATTTAATTTAAGGAACTGCACTGACCTTTTATAAAGAAAATAAGCTGTATTGTCTGTAGACTTCCTTGTAAGAAATGAAATAAAGAAGGGCATTGCCCTGATAAAGCTCAAATTGGTGGCTTGGAGATTCAAAGAAGATCATATCAGCCAGCTTTATTTTCCAAATGATCATACATTCCCCTAGGGATCTAATTTACCAAACACATTGAATTTGTTGCAAGAAGTTAAACATGATTCAAATTACAATAGATACAATAAATATTGAACGGATATAAAATGAAAGCATTGCTCAAGGCTAGAGAAGTTTGAATTTTTCCAAGGGAAATAAAAATCAATAAAAATAAGAGAGTTACTAAGGGCACCCAAGTTCTAAATCTCCAAGAAATTAATATGATTACAAAGAGAATTAGTGTGAATTTAAGAATATAATGATGGAAGAATCCATGGTGACTTGGAACGTCAAAATACATTCTTAAGTATTTTCCCTTTGTACAGCTTTAAGAAAAATAATATTAGTTTTTTATATATCTATGAAACAGGAAGAAATGAATGATCTTAGAACAAGGATAACAATTAGAAATAATTTCCAGTTCATTACAGTATTCTTTGAGTACTATGACTTCATAATTAATATAAGTAGTATACTACATTTTACAATTAAGAATTTCAGAAACAGGCCTTTTCTCAGCTTTCTGTAATAGCAGTAATTCTTGTGGCCCAACCAGTATTTTTATTTGTGGAAGAAAAGAAGAACTAATGATAGTCTTTTATAGGTCAATGATACTTCTATACTGATGTTTAATGAAGAATTTGTGACTTTCTGGGGTGTAACTTTTTTGTTGAAGGGGAAAAGGTAGTGAAATTCTAAAGATGTATGTGTTGATAATACCAGAAAAGATGCTGAGATTAAACTAAAAAGTCCAGACTAAGAAAATGGCTCAGATTTCTACTTAGAGTTGACTCATGACTGGAGTACTTCTTACCTAATGGACTCCTTCTCAAAGAGAGGGAATTTAATACATCAGATGGACATAGACCCAGCCTCAGAATGTCTGGGAAACTGAAATTCGATCAATGTATTCATAAATGTGAATGATTAAAAAGGTATTTCTAGGGACCAGGGAGTTAGCTCAGTGGTTCCGGCACCTGTCTTGCAAGTGCAAGGGCCTGGGTTCAACTCCCTGGTAACCACATACCATACTGGGTGTGGAGACTCACGCCCAGCAGTAACCAGTACCACATACCACAGTGCCGGGCGTGGTGGCTCACCCCTGTAATCCCAGCACTCAGGAGGCAGAGACAGGAGGATTGCTGTGATGTGAGTTTGAGGCTGAGCTCAGGGCCAGCCTGAACCACAAAGCGAGACCCTGTCTCAAAAAACCTAAAAAAAAAAAAAGGTATTTCTAAAGATGAAATTGTTCATAATTTGTATTTTTAAAAAAGCCTACCTGTGTTATATGATATGTAATACTTGCTTATAGTAACAAACTGCTCTTCTATTGTGTTAAGACTGAAAGTTGTTGGGCTCGGGCTTTAGCTCAGTAGTTCCAGTGCCTGCCTTGCAAACATAAGATCCCTGGTTCAATTCCTGGTCACAATGCTGGGCATAGTGGCTCATGCCTGTAATCTCAACACTCAAGAGGCAGAGGTAGGTGAATTGTTGTGAGTTCAAGGATCACCTGAGTTACAAAGTGGGCTCAGGGCCAGCCTGAATTACAAAGTAAAACCCTGTCTCAAAAAACAAACAAACAAACAAAAACAAAAAAACTGAAAGTTGGAAACACAAGCATGTGTCAGTGCCCATAAGTATTAGGCCTGCAGTATGGAAACAAAGAAGATTGGAAAATGTCCATATCAAATAAATCCAAAAGACAGTGAATCTATAATTTATTAGTATCTACACATGAATTTCCAAGCCACAACTCTCATAAATATACCAACTCAGAACCCAAGTTAGAATCTCTTTCCAGAGACTCAGCCTTGAGTCTATTAAAGTCACTGAAGCTTAAAGCTCTGCAAAATGGAGGTATCTCCTATCCTTCAGATTCTATCCATCTGAAGGCTAATTAACAGAAAAATAGTCTAGCCAAAATTTAGTCCTATGATTATTGTGTTGCACATGACTTTTTCTCTGACTTTGGATGATATTACGATATTTTCTTATGTTTTCTATTTGGAAATAACAAATGTTATCCCTAAATATGAGCCTTTGAAATATTTTCCTAGGTTCTGGATCATCCTAAACATACCAGTCTGTTATGGAATGACACTGAAACACTTGAAAAGAAAAACAGTTAAATAAAACAGCTTTTATGAATCTGTTGGAAATCTTTTCAATGCAGAAGCCTGAATTTCCAGTATTTTGAGGTAAAATGTAGGTGACAATTTACCAACAAGTGAGATGAACATTAGAGGGCACTCTAGCATGTTTCATTCAGTTAAGAGTTGGGGTGATCTGAACTGGAGAAAGCAAAATGTCTATCTATTTTCATCTCTTTGATGTATAATAATGCTGATTCAGTCACTAAGAGACTTTTCTATTAAAGAATTACCAGTGTCAGGAGTTTCAGTGTTTATCTCTGCAGTATGAGACCTTTCTCACATAACTGGTGCTGGGCCCCCATCCTCATCTCTGCCCTTCCACCCTTATCTACATTAACATATCTCTCAACAAGCCTGAGATCTTGTTACATGAGATTAAAACATGCTTTCAGTGACTTAGCAACACCCTTGAAAGTGAACTTCTGTCCCTGGCCTTCACATTTCATGCATATGGTCTGTGGGGAATGGTAGAGGGTTACTTCTTAATGAGATATGTTGGCCCAGGAACTTGTAATCTCTTTGTATCTGAATGAATTTATTTAATCATCCCCCTCAATTGATGGGGTGTGCAAATGTTAAGCTTTAGTTAAATGATGCCATTAGCAGATGGCACTGACACAGAGATGTTTTACAACCCCTGATGTAGCTCTTAAGTCAGTGAGTGATCTACAGCAAAGCAGTAAATAACATTTACATGATGTCTCTGAATAGGTCACAACATAGTCAGAGAGTGACAAATGAAGATGAGCTGTAACCCCTTTAGCACCCTGAAAGTATCTTCAGAAAGGCTAATTCAGCAGGCCAAAGAAAAATAACAGAATTTTCTTCTGCCTACTTTGCAAGTACTGGCATTTTTACTTTAAATGTGAAAGGTTATTAGATTGCATTTTAGAAATGGAAGAAAAAACATTCAGTCACAGGTAATGATAGCTTAATGTATGTTGTATGGTGCATACATTAGGGCTTTGGAGCTTTGCCAGTCCACACTTCATTGATTACATTTATGCATTATACATGGTGCTAAAACTTGAGTGATTAATCTAAAAGTGTGATTCTCAACATAACCAACCTGAAACGGCATGTTGTCCTTTACTGTAGTGTAAGTGGAATAGCTGTATGGGAGACATTGTAAATATTGTTTTTATTTTCAAAGGCAGGTGAGATTATCATATCGTTATCAAAATCCATTTTAATTAAGATCTGTCTTTAAAAATTAACTGCCAAAAGAGAATTAAAAAGTTTTTGGATACTAATTTTATCAGAATTAACACTAAATATTCTGTAAAATAAAAAGCTATCAGCATATATCTTAAAGACTTTTTTATTATAGGTATTTTTTTCTTATATATGACAAGAAAATTATACTAATGAAGACAGGTATAGTACTGAGTCCATATTTACCCAAAGCTACTTTTCTCCCCAGGAAATGAAATGGAGAATAGATGAAAACATAAAATTGATTTTTTTCTGTTGTTCATTAAATTTTTAAATATGAAACTCCACATAAAAATCAATGTTTTGCACTAAACCTTAGGTTCCATGCTAATTGCCATACAATCCTATGGCAATTAGTTAAAATATTTGTTATTTATGTGCTCTATATTGCATGGAGTGAATCCCCTTAGACTAGTACAACATTATTAAACCACTTAATCTACTTGAAACCAATTAGAACAAAGTGCCTTTGGAGAAGTATCTAAGATATAATGCTTCATGGAGTCAGAAATATTTTTATAATATTCAAATTCATATATTGAACAATAAAGGAAAAATGAAAAAAAATTCATCAATTTTTAATATAGAGCTATTGATAATCTGATCTTTTATTAACATAATTATTTTGATTAGTGCCATACCATGTAAAATGAACAGCACTGTGCTATGGAAAAAGTGGACTAATTTGTCAAGTGGTACTGAATTAGATTTCCAGTATTAAAATCCAGGTTTTTTTCAAAGCCTCAGTATAATTCTTGGTAAAGAAAATAAAAACTGAAACAACAATCCCAAATCAACTGGAATGCTGATGAATGTAAAATAGATATTGGTTATAAAGGATCTCACTGTGTATATTCCATGATTAAATTATGCAATTGATTGTACATCTTTATAATTCTCAGATACCTTCAAAGTATAGTTTTGAGCCATAAAATTCTACTCAAGGTAATTTTTATTTTATTCATTCTCAATACTCTTTATAATCCGTTTTATGTAAAGTTTTATTTATGTCTGATCATGTTTTTAAAAGATATTATCACAGTGTATTATGCAAAGAAATAATACATAGTATAGAGATAGAAGACAAGAAGTCTCATTTATTTACTACAACCTGTAATATATTAGAAGAGATAATTCATTCTGCCATAAAGAATGATAAGTTTGAGTCATTTATACTCAAATGGACACACCTTGAGGACATACTCATAAGTAAAATAAGTCACAGATATGTAAATGCCATAGCTTTTTTCTGATATGAGAAACTGAAGATGTAAGTGAGTTCTAGAATATATGATAGATATTGTGAAATAGAAAATATTCAAAAGCAAATGGGGTGTAGGGATAACTGATGAGGGGAAATAAATATGATGGTAAAAAAAGGAAATGAAGCTTTTGTATATGGCATGGGGGTTGTAGGTTGGGTAGAAGAATGAGAAAAAAATGAGAATTCAGTCGTATCATATACTGGTACAAATTCTCATTGTTGAATATGGTCATTACCAATAAAGATTCAAATTTAAAAAAAATAAATTCAGTGCTACTTAAACTTATGTGTTACTGTTTGTTCTTCTTTGCCTGTATAAGTTCATGCATATGTATTTACCTGCATACTTCTATTATAGAAATGTATGCATATTTCAGATTACAGAGAATAACCTGTTATGCATTATTAAAATTTATAAATGCAGCATCTAGAGTTTTTAAAAATTTCTTTAGTATCTGACTTCAGGTGAGGAAATTTTCATTTTCTAACCTATCATAATTAATTGTAGATATTGTTAGGAGTCCATATCAGTTTGAGGAGATTCGTTACCTGAAGAGAGTAATCTATATCTTTTTTTCATGTAAAAGACTTAGAGGCAAGGTTGATTGGACAATTAAGGAGATCTTTTATTCATTCTACAGCAATGGTGACAATATTCAATCAGGGGTGCAGACGTGGTCAAGAGGTCTTCTGAGGAAAGCTGAGGGGGAGCACAGGGGATTTGTGTGAGTCACCTGAGGTGATTTTGTATAAGTCACATAAGGAATAGAGGCAGTGAATCTTACTGGAGCCATGGGGGAAAGGAAAATTATCACTGTTAGCCTTTTGCTAGGGAACCAATAGGCTAGAGATCGTTCCACCTGTTTTTATTTTTTACAGAAGTACAGGATTGAATACAATCAGATGTATTAGGTCTTATTGAAGAAAATCTGAAGAGAGAGGGTAGATAAATTTTTGCAAAGGGAAAGTTAACATAAATTAATTCAATTGATCAAAATATATTTTTCATAATTCAACATGAGGATGATATTGAATAAAATAATGCCAATTATATCAGTAACTTAACACTAAAACACAAATCTAGTGAAGTCTAATTGTCATTTAAGTTTGAAATCTATGGTATTAATCTCTCAATAGGATACCAGGGACTAGCTTCCATTTAAAACCACCATCTTGCACAGTATATCAAAAGGATGTCAGACTTACAGGAGAATTCCTTATTTTAGTTAAATTATCATGATTCTGTATTAAGGCTTCAACCCAGAATTATGGTTTTAGAAGACATACTTCTTTGTCCATAGAACACAGGATACTCATAGTCACCCTCAGAAACATTAAACTACACTATCCATCTGCAGTTATCATTCCCACCTTAACACTCCTGAGTCATCATAAACATAAACCATTTCCACAGTTGATTCCCATGGATTTTAACATACCAAAACATTTGACAAGATCTTATCGAAAGTTCAGGGGAAGAAACACAACATTCACCAGAACACCAAACTTTGAACTGAAGCTATTTCCATTTTACAGGAGACCACCCCCATTAAATTTCTTGATCCTGTGATGATGTCAACTATATTGAATATATATGTACAAATGTATTTAGTTCTCTTTCTGATCAAATTTGTCAGGGAACTTTGCTACAAAAAATTGTTATGTGAGGTGTTTCATTTTTAAGCACAATTCTTGGCCATGCATAGATGTCTAAAACAAATAGGTATGACACATTGAAAGCACATACTAGACAATTACTCTAATATAATTCATATGGGATCCATATGGATCAACTTTTCATACTCAGGAATCCCTATCAAAGGTCATACTACCATTAATTAGAATAGTCAGTGGGCACAGAATGGTGTCATACTTTCCAAATTATAGTGGTTAAGATAAAAATTGTTTCTCATTCATATCACATGTGTTTCATAGTCCCCTTAGGGTTTTGTTCGCCAGCATCTTCATTGCACAAAGCAGGCACGTCAGCCAGATGTTTTCAGCCAGATGGAGCTGATATAACTAGCTAGCACAATGTTAATCTCCAGGGGAAAAGAATGGAAAACCTTTGAAAATTTTCACCCAGGAGAAATCCATATCGGTCATGTTCAAATTGCTCTGGCCAAAACAAGTGATGAGGCTTCAGGGATGTGAGGGGATCTGTCAAAGCAAAATTGGTACTGGACAAGACAGACGATTAAAGGAAGTAAAAGGAAAAGAAGTCAGAGATCAATCAGAGTCTGAGTTTACTGAAACAAACCAATAGAAAGCACTTTTGTTTGTTTATAAATTCAAATCTTTATTGGTACATTATGAATACACATCATCATCACATTCAAAGTTGAGAGTTTGTACCAGAATATGACATGACTTGATTCTCATTTTTCCCTTTCCCCCACCCACCTGCAACTCCCCACTGCCTATATACATAAGCTTTATTTCCTTTTTTCTTTATTACTGTCACATTCATTTTCCCTTCATTATTTACCCCCACATCCTCTTTCCTTTTAAATGATTTGCTAAATGGCTTTGCTCAAGTAAAAAAAAATCATATTTCTCTTCATAGGAGAGTTTTACAACTTACAACAAGTTACCTTCCTAAATTGACTTTTTTAAGACAGGGTCTTGCTTTGTAGTTCAGGCTGGCCCTGAACTCCCTATGTAGCATAAGTGAGCCTGGAACTCACAGCAATCCTCCTGTCTCTGCCTCCGAGTGGTAGGTTTATAGGCATGAGCCACCATTCGTGGTACCATAGTATGTGACTCTCATTGCTGGTGGACATGAGTCTCCATGCCCAGTATTGTTGTATGTGGTTACTGGGGCTCAACCCAATGCCCTTATGCTTGCAAGGCAGGCCCCAGAACCACTGAACTAAATCCCTGACCCCCAAAGTTGAAAATTTCTGTAAAAACTGGAATTTAAAGATACTCTATTTTTCTTGTCTGTGAAACATTTCTCTGTTGTCAAGATAACACAATTTCAAAAGTTTTGCACAAGGGAGAAAAGAGTAAACCAGTACAATTAGAAAAAAAAAAATCTTACAAAAGTTCAGTTCCAAATCTTCTAGGTAAACATTGGTGGCCACCACCAACATAAAACTTTACTGCTAGCAACTGCCCTGCTGTGGGCTTATATCAAGCCTATCTATTATAAGTTTCCATCTCTGTCATGACTAGTGAAGAGCTTCTGTTGCCTTCAAGCTAGTGAAAAGATGATAAATCTCAGCCACAGGGAGCTCTAACCAACTTCACCTACCTACAGGCAGAAGCTGTGGGAACTTTCACCACTGTTTGCACAGAGTGGAATCCTTATTAAGTCTGATGTGGAATCACATGGTTCTATGTCAGTGACTGAACTAGCCCCAGAATGTTTCTCCAATTCTGGCAGAAAAATTGCTTTTCTCACCATTAGACTCATGCTCATCCTGCTGAGTACATGCAAATCTTATTTTGAATGGGAATTCAGAGAACAAGAACCCATTCGCTAGGTAGAATGGACAGGAAAGTCATCACTTAGGACCATCAAAATAAAGCAAAAGTCTACTGTTGTTTCTCAAGTTTAAAAAAGGTAAGATGTTTCCTTTAAGTCACTGAACTGGACAGACAATAGAAAGGTATAACAGTAGCATTTATCCAGTAAAACTTGTCATAGTGAGACAATATACATTTTGCATATTTTATTAGAGCATTGCAATTTCATATCTTTACTTTTGAGAATAACTAGCATTTTATAATTTCTGTAAATTACATTAAATTTTTTCATTCTAGTTCTCAGGAGTTAAGAATAGAGGAGAAAAGAAAGGTTTTCCTCACTATTCTCAATCTCGGCAAACTTTCAAAGAGAAATTGGAGAAATATCTTTCATTTAAAAAATCAATTGAAATGGTTTGGACAAGCTATTTCTAAGCATTTTCTAACTTTCTCAGAGAGCAAATCCAGGGAATTTTATGATTCAGTTCATGGCAGAAAACATCCGCATTAGATATTCCAAGGTTTTTTCCCTCCATTTGTAACTCAACATTAATCAAACTAGGTTTTGAGTGATTAAATTGTGTTTAGATGGGAAAAGCTCTTTATAGTGAAACTGGCTCCCTCACTTAGTATTTAAAAGGTACTTATCAAGTTTGAATCATTTCTACTTAAATGGACATACCTTGAGGATATCCTCATAAGTGAAATAAATAGGTCACAGATAGATACATATCGCATCTTTTCTCTGGTATAAGAAAATGAAGACGTAAATGAGTCCTAGCATTGTATGTTATATATTGTGAAATAGAAAATGCTCAATGTAAAATAAGGTGAAAGGGGACAATGTTGAGATTGTAACAAAAAAGGAAACAAATTTTATATATATGGGGGGGTGGTAGGGTGGGTGGGGCTATGGGAAAAAATGAGAATTAAGTTGTGTCTTATACTGGTACAAATCCCCATTA
>PVIR01034006.1:0-17496 GCA_004026965.1 Petromus typicus
AAGATTTCCCCTCTCTATAGTCAGCATAGGGACCTCCTGAGGATGAAGAACTCAGCTCTAGAAAATGAGGATGCAACATAGTCACATTTTTGCACAACTGACACCCAGTGCATTGGGCACTCAGGATGAAATCCCAGAGAGTGTCAGTGATTGTACACAAGAATCTGGTCTCTTTTCTCCCCGTCCTGCTAGAAGGAGACCTACATAGGGCTGGCTTTATAATAAGTCCTTTTAAGTGAGATCACCTCTACTTCTCACCTACCATGAATGGTGGTGGCTGAAATGTTTAGCATTCATGCTAAACAGGCTCTCACATGTTATCTCATGTAATTCTTTCAAAGAAGGGGGTTGCTGCCATTCTTATTCCAAGGATGATGGAGAAGAGGCCCAGAGATGGTAGGTATCTTTGAAAGATCATTCTGCCACTTGTGGTGGCACAAGCTGTAATCCAAGCACTTGAGAAGCTGAAGCTGAGGGTCGCAGTCACTTAGTTTGCTGAGACAAAATACTCAACACTCACCAAGTTAAAGGAGGAAATGTTTATTTTGGCTCATAGCTTGTAGAGGTTCCAGTTCACAGTTAGCTGGCTACATGGCAGGGCAGCGTGGTAAACAGAGGAGGAACAATCCACGATCGGGCAAGAAAAAAAAAAAAAAAACAGTGAAGCAACAGCAGCTGCTATAGCAACAGCAACAATGAACTCTCTTTTAATCCCATTCAGCTATCCACACCCAGGCTGAGGCTCCCTTTTTAAAAAAACTTTAAATGTTTATTGGTACATTATGCATATACATCATCATCGCATTCAACATTGAGAGTTTGTACCAGAATACAACATGACTTGATTCTCATTTATCCCCTCTCCCCCACTGCCCTGCAACCTCCCACCCCCTATATACATAAGCTTTGTTTCCTTTTCTATTTATTACTGTCACATTCTTTTCCCCCTCATTATTTATCCCCACACCCTCTTTCCTTTTAAATATTTTCTATTTCACAATACTAACTATACATACTACAACTCATTTACATCTTCATTTTCTCATACCAAAGAAAAGATAAGATATTTACCCATTTGTGACCTATTTATTTCACTTATAAGGATGTTTAGCAAATCAGCCACACCTAGAACTATGTTAAACCAGCTCGTGGGCTAATCCAATTCCACATACTCATAATCCAGCCATCTCTCAAAAAGCGCCACCTATGAGTGCATGAGGCCTTAGGGGCACATCTAGATACAAGCCATAACAGGCGTGAAGATCAAGTCTCCTCTACCAAAATAAAAGAGTATGGGGACGTAGCTTGGTGCTCTCTGAGTTCAGTCCCTAATATGGGAGCTAGGGAGAGCTCCTGCGGCCATGAAGAAAGTCAGGCAGCCCTTGATCTGAAGTGCAGCTGACTCCAGCAGCCACCTGCTGACAGAGTCCTCATCTCCCTCTCAGTTGCCTAGACAGATTCTGTGTGTGAAGTCAAGATTTTGACACAGCAGTTACAGGAACCATAGCCCAGACATGAAAGCCGGAAACCCTGGAAGCCAGCTCCTTCCTCTTGTATCACCAGGCTTTTCTTGTGGTGACACTTCCCCAACAGCTGTGGGCAAGGGAATCAGAAACAGCCCCACCTACAGACTCCAACAGCCTCCAGAGAGCAGATTGCCCGCCAGTCCTGGGGACCACACAAAGCGCTGGCTGCCCCTCCAGATGCCCATCAACACTCATCTGGTCCACTGGCCTCCCTGCTTCTTGCTCCTGATACTGTTCCTTGCCCTATCAGGTGAGTGAACCTGGCATAGAACAGGGTCCACCCCTGACTGGTTCCATAGAGGGATACCAAGTGCTTCTGCCTGAGGGAAGGAGCTGTAGCCCCACAGAAAGGAGTACTGAGAACATTACTAGTTCCAGAAAGGACTCAGCCAAGGGTCCAGTGTAGCAGAATATCTTTGGGAGCCACAAAGTAGAGTGATTGAGTCCCCAGGCTCTGAGCTCACACCACTGGCTTCCGGGTGGAACTCCTGTGCCTGTATCTGATGTCCTGCTTCTGGGAGCTTCACTTCCTCTTCTACAAAATGGGAGCACTCATTGGACCTTCCTTTCAGGTGCTATGAATATTAAAGTGATGAGATTCAGATCTGGATGAGCTCCATAATTTGTGAGGCCCAGGGCAAAGTAAAACTCAGATATCCTTTTGGCCAAATGGGAGGAACTTTAAGACATGTGGAGCAGAACATGAAACTGAGCACAGGCTTTTCTAAGCATGGGACCCGGTGGGACAGTGTACTGTACATGGCCCATCCTTGCGCCAACCTCGTTTCCTCTTGAGATATAGCTAGAGTTAGGTCTCACCACTGACCAGTTTAAGTAACTTCACTCTAATGCCTCACTTTTTCCTATCTAATTTCATGAATTTTTTATAATTGGACAAGATAATATGCATGGTGGGCCATTTAGTCCAGCGGTTCAGGCACCTGCCTCTCTAGCTTAAGGTCCTGAATCCGATCACCAGTACTGCAGAAATAAATACAGACAGACAGACATAAATGTAAATTTGAAAACAAAAAGATAATACCTACAAGGATCAGACATAATGCAAGAATAACTGGTGGCTATCATCCTCTTGGTCATGTCTCCTCTAATGCAGGGTCAGTTCTGTTTAGCTCCTAAATGCTAGGCCTCAGGGGGTAGTTTGGCCTCTGGGTCCACAGCCATCTCATCCACCAGGTAGGACACTTAGCTCTCAGGGGGCTCATTCCATCTCCTGCCCATCTGGGCCCCCCCCCAAGGCCTTCCCAAGATCTGCATCCTGTTCCTCACACCTGAGGTCCGCCAGGGTGATCATCGCCAGGAGAGGTTCAGTGGGTGCAGGTGTGGGCCAGACCTGACGTTCCTTTACTCACTGGCCACATAACTTTTGCCATCACTTCATTTAACCAAGTTACTTTCCTCCATTGTAAAATGTGAATAGAGCCAGGCATGGTGATCACACCTGTAACCCCAGCAGTTGGGAGGCTCAGGCAGGAGAACTGCTGTGAGTTTGAGATCAGCTTGGGCTACCCAGTGAGTACAAGGCCAGCCTGGACTACATAGCTAGACCTACCTCCAAAAAAAAAAGTAAAATGTGAGTGGTTAATCCCTAGTTACTTGTGAGATAAAAACTTCTGACTATCTGCTATGTTTTAGGCATGAGGCTAGAAAATCATAAATCTAAATTACCTAGAATCAAAAATACCTTTTGAAAATATTGATTTTCTATCAGGCTTCTGAAGGGAACCCTTTAACAGGGGCTATGAAAGATAGAAGGTACAGATGGAAAACAAGAAGGAAGGAATTGCAGATGGGAGGAAGGAGCTGGCCTAGTTCTACAGCCAAGGCAGAAACAAAGCTCCCAGGACAGGAGGCATGCTTCTAACTAGATGACAACTTTCTGGTGCTCACATTTTCCCCTCTGTCTCACTTCCAATTAATTTTCCTTTTCTCTCTACACACATAGGCTTTATCTCACAATATTTTTCAATATCTTCACAGAGCTGCATTGGACATACCATAAACTGTACATATGTAAAGATGAACCCTGACTTAGGCCTGATAAAACCCATCATAAATTGAAAATATTACAAGTCAATAATTGAAATGTGCTGAATACACTTCATCTGCAGAACATCTTCACTTGGCATCCAAATATAACCACAGACAGCATCACTTGTTGTCCCTGCTGATCACTTGGATGCCTGAGAGAGTAACTCACTGCTGCTGCCCAGTTTCTTTTTTTTTGAGACAGGGTCTCGCTTTGTGGTTCAGGCTGGCCCTGAGCTCAGCCTCAGGACATAAGATACAAGCACAGGAGTTCTACCCTGAACTCACATCACAGCAATCCTCCTGCCTCTCCCTCCCGAGTGCTGGAATTACAGGCGTGAACCACCACGCCCGGCACTGTGGGATGTGGTTCTAATTGCTGGTGGGTGTGAGTCTCCATGCCTGGTGTTTTTGTGTGTGGTGACCGGGGACTGAACCCAGGCTTTTGCACTTGCAAGGCAGGTGCCCGGAACAGTAAACTAAAACCCTGGTCCCCTGCTGCCCAGCTTCTTGGCAAAGGATATTACTTTATTGCTAACAAAGGAAAAAATCTAAATTTAAAATATAAAGCATACTTTCTACTGAGTGACTACTGTTTCAGACCATCACAGAGTGGAAAATTCCTAAGGCCAGTCATGGTAAGTCAGGGACTGTCTGTGTGCAATTTGGTAAGTTTCATGGACACTGGTCAGGACTTTATCACCAATGTCAAGACAGCAAACACATCCAACACCCAAAAACGTTGTTTTGTGATTCATCATCTCCAACGCTCCTCAACTCTGGGAAAATTCTTATTTGATTTCTGTCACTGTACCACAGTTTGCATTTTCTAAAATTTCCATAACAAAGATCACCTGGTTGTGTTCCCTTTTTGTGTGGCTTCTATCTCTCAGCGCAGTAAATGAGATTAACTCTTTTTAAAATATATATATATCAATAGTCCACTTCTTTTCATGTCTATCTAGTGTAGGAATAAACCAGTTTTTTTGTTTTTTGGGGTTTGGGTTTTTGTTTTGTTTTGTTTTGTTTTTTTAACCTGTTAGTAGACATTTGGGTTGTTTGCAGTTTGGGGTTTTTTATGCATTAGTTTGAAAATGTCCCCCTAAATCTCATATATTCATGTGGAACATTTGGAAGATGATTAAATTATGAGGGTTATATATTCATCAGTGGATTAGCCACCTATGATTCATAGTTGATTGTGCTGTTGGGAGATGAGGTCTGGTCAGAGAAAGAAAGCACTGTGGATGTCTCTTGTCCCTAACTCTTCTTTTCTCCTCACTCTTGTCACTCTGCTTTCTCACCACCCTGCGTGAACAGCTTTCTTCTGCCATGTGGTTTTGGTCTTGGAGCAAGCCAACCATGAACTGAACCCACTGAAACTGATTCAAAATAAATCTCTCCTCCTTTAACTTGTAGGTGTTAGGCGTTTTGTTCCAGTGGCAGGAAAGAGACAAATACAGGGCTATTGTGAATAAAGCATCTATAAAAACTCACATTCAAGTCATTGGACATCTGCTTTTATTTCTCTAGGGGAAATATCAAATAGCAAAGTGGCTAGAAAATATGGTAGTTATATGTTTAATTTTTAAAGATACAACCAAGTTGTTTTGCATAGAAGTTGAACACTCTCATCAGCGATGTCTGAGGATGACATTCTTCTAACATTACTTTGAGCAATCTTTTCATTTTTAACCGTTCTATAAAATGTATAATAATTTTTCATTGTAATTTTATTTTTTATGTCTCTAAGGTATAATAATGCAAAATATATGTTACATACATTTTTTTGTTGAAATATTTGTTCACCTTTCATTTTTTAATTTTGTTTTGTATTATTGAGTTTTGAAAGTTATTTATATATTCTCTTTTATCAGATTTACACCTTGCAAATATTTTATCCTACCCTGTGTCTTATTTTTTCATTCTTTAACAAATAATCTTTTATTATTATTATTTTAATCATTATATAATATTTGTACATATTTTTAGATACAGCATGATAATCTGATGCATGAATGTCATATGTAATGATCAAATTTAGATAATTAACATTTCACCTGCCCAAAGAGTTAGCCTGTCTGTGTTGGGAAATACTAAACTCTTTGGGTAGCCTAAACTATTGTTATAGACTATAATTTGGATACTCTCCAATAGAACATCAGAAATAATTCTTTCTTTCTAACTGTATTTCCATATCCGTTATCTAACTTCTTACCATCCTTCCTTCCCTCTGCCCTTCGCAGTTCTTAGTGACAGGTTCTTTACTATGAGATTGAGTTTTTTTAGTTTCCACATGTGAAGACAAGCTATATATTTTTCTTTCTGAGCCTGACTTACTTAACTTAATATGCATAATTGATATCTTCCACTTTCATTCATGCTGCTACAAAGGATAAGATTTCATTCTTTTTATAGATGAATAGTATTTCGTTGTATATATATATATGTATATATATCACATTTTCTTTTCCCATTCAACTACCCTTGAATAATTTGACTGATTCTATATTTGAATATTAGGAACAATGTTGTAGTTAAACACAGGAGTGCAGCATCTCTTTAACACCATCATTTCATTTCATTTCAGTATTCACTCAGTAGTGAGATGACTGGATCACACAGAAGTTGCATTTGTTGATTTCTGAAGAGACTCCACACCGCCTTTCGTTAAGGTTGCACTAACTTCCATTCCAAGCAACAGTGAATCAAAGTCCCACTGTCTGCATCCTACTAGCATGTATTCATTTTTATCTTTTTTGGTAATAACCATTCTAATGGTGTAATATTTCATTGTGGTTTCAATTTCCATTTCCCTGGTGATTAGTAAGTAATACTGATCATTTTTTTCTTATACTCACTTGTTTGTCTTTTTATATCTTCTTTTGAAAAGTGACTATTAAGATTGCTTGCCCACTTGTTCACTGTTGAAATTTCTTATTTCTTTATTCTGAATATTAATAATTTTGGATGAATATCTTGCAAAGTTTCCCTTCATTCTGTTGATTATTCTTTTCTTAATTTGGCATATGCCTATTTGTCTATTTTTAGTTTTGTTGTCTGTCTCTTTAAATTCTAATTCAAAATATTTGCCTACATCAAAGATTTGAATTATTCATTCTATGTTTTATTCATAGCGTCAGGACTTACATTTAGGTGTTTGATTCATTTTGAGTTTATTTTTGTATATGGTAAAAGGAAGTGATCTAGCTTCATTTTCAGCTTTTCCAATGAAGTTTTTAGAAGAGGCCATTCTTTCTCCAATATGCTCTTTGTGCCTTTGTGAGATATCAGTGAGCTGCATGGATATGTTCAAATTGTGAGATTCTCTCTTCTGTTTCATCGGCCCATGGATCTGTATTTCCATGCCAGCACAATGCTATTTTAAAAATATAACTTTGTGCTGTTTTGAAGTCAGGTAGGAGACTGTAGAGTGTCTCCACTGTTGTTTGAGGAGTATGTTTTTCTAGGGTTATTTTGGCTATTTGGAGTCTTTTATGCTTCCATGTGAATTTTTAATTTTTTGTTGTTGCTGTTCTGTGAAGAATGTCATTGGTTTCAGTTGGAAAGGGAACTAGTGAGGGGAGAAAGGAAGTAAAGAAAAAGAAAAAAGTAAAAATAGAAGGAAAAATGGAAACGGAGCTTTTGTACATGGGAAAGGAGGTAAGGGGAGAAGAGAAAAGAGATAAAATAAAATTTATTTTTTTTAAAGAATGTCATTGGTATTTTCATAGGAATTGCATTTAATCTAGGTCACTTTGAACAGTAAGAATTTTTTTTTTAAAAGTACAGCTTCTTTTTTTTGAGACAGGGTCTCACTTTATAGTTCAGGATGACTCTGAGCTCAACTCTGTAGCCCAGGCAAGCCTCAAACTCACAGCAATCCTGTGTCTGCCTACCGAGTGCTGGGATTTCAGGTGTAAGCCAACACACCCGGCTTTGTTGTATGTGGTTACCAGGGATCAAACCCAGGCCCTTGTGCTTGCAAGACAGATGCTGGAACCACTGAGCTAAATCCCCAGCCCTGTAGGGATATTTTAACAATACTGATTTTTCTAATCATATACATGAGATGTCTTTCCATGTTTTTGTGTTCTTTACATTTTTTAATTAGTGTTTTATAATTTTTACTGTAGAGATCTTTCACTTACTTGGTTAAGTTTCCTCTCAGATATCTTAATTTTTTTAGCTATTATGGATAGAAATTTTTTATATTTTTATTAACACATTAAAATACTATTTTTTGTACTTTGATTTTGTATCAAGTAAATTTATCCAATACATTTATCAGTGTTAATGGTTTTTTGGTGGAGTCCTTAGGCTTTTCTATGTAAAATCATACCCTTTACACAGAGATAATTTGACTTTTTCCAACAAGTATCTCAACAGCAAATATTCTTAATTTTTTAACAATAATTCATATATTTGTTATTTTTTGGATCATGGTTTTTGTGTGATAACCAAGAAATCTTTGCCTGGATCAAATGGTAAATATTCTTTCCTATGTTTCCATCTGGAAATTGTATAACTTTACATTTTATATGTAGTTCCACAATCCATTTTGAATGAATTTTTGTATATAGTTTGAAATATGAATTAATGTTTGTTTGTTTTTATGCTAATTTCCTATTATTCTAGGATAGATGATGAAGACTTGCCTTTCTCTGCTGCATTTTCATCAAAAGTCAGTTATCCATCTGTGTAGAATATTTCAAGGCTCTCTATTTAGTTCCATTGATATGTTTGTCTATCTTTATGTAAATATCACACAGCCATGATTACTGTAGCCTTGTAACAAGTCCTAAATCCAGGTAGTGTTAATTTGCCAACGTTGTTATTTTTTCAAATTGTCTTAGCTACCCTAGGAAATTTAGATTCAGTTTATCAATTTCTAAGGCAAAGCCTGGTAGGATATAAACAGGAATTACACTGAATCTATGGACAATTTAGGAAGACTTAGCATCTTGTCAATGTTGAGCCTTCTAAACTATAAATAGTGCTCCTAAGTTTTGATGTTTAGTGTTTTCTTCAATTTATTGATCCTTTACATTTTTGGTCAAATTTATCACAATGTATTTCCTAATTTTTATTATATTTGGGATAGTAATGTTTTAAATTTAAAATTCCAGTTATTTGTTGCTATAATGTATGTCTTAATCTGCTTTACATTACTATGTCAAAATAACTGGCATAAACAACGTATAAGTAAGAGAAGTTTATTTTGGTTCATAAATTCAGAAGTTTTAATCCATGATTATTTGGCCATGTTGCTACTTGAGCAACACAGAGTCCTTGAGAGGAGTAAATATGATGATGTTTATAAACCAGATGTAGAAGATCTTCCTCAAAAGGCCTTAGCCCTCTTTTTGGCACCCACTCTGAGATGAGATAGTCACTTCAGAGCATACCACCAACAACTGTAGTTCCAGAGAAGGCAAAGAGAGTATTTACACTGACTGCCAGTGTACAAACTATATCTCTGAAAGGTGACGTTAGGGGTGAAAAGCAGAGGCCTTTGGAGCAGGTATGGAAGCTGGCATCAGAGCTCTGTCACATTCTCATTGACTGGTGTATCAGACTGCTAGTTTGCCATTGCAGCATACTACAGATTGTGTGCCTTCAGTGATGCAAACTCTTAAAGGTTACAAATCCATGTTCAAGGGCCAAGGATTTAGCTCAGTGGTTCTGGCATCTGCCTGGCAAGCTCAAGGTCCCGAGTTCAATCCCCTGTACCACATACCACAAGGCTGGAGGTGGTGTCTCACGCCTATAGTACTAGCACTCAGGAGGCAGAGGCAAGAGTATTGCCATGAGTTTGAAGCCATCCTGGGCTACATAGTAGGTTCAGGGCCAGCCTGAACTACAAAGCAAGACCCTGTCTCAAAAAAAAAAAAAACCCAAGTTCAAAGTGTTCAAAGTGGTGATTCCTTCCTCAGTCTGTTTCCTTTGCCAGCCTGTAAGATGGCCGCCTCTCGGTATGTCTGTATATCCATCCATATTTTTTCCTTTTAAAAATATTCATCCAATTGTATTAGGGCCTATCCTCATGCCATCATTTGTATTTAATTACCACTTTAAAGATTCTCTAAATATGGTCACATTCTGAGGTATTAAGGAACAGAATTTTGACATAAACATTTAGAAAAGATACAATTCCATCTCTAACAAGTGGTACAGGATGGGTTCCTAATTTTTCAACTGTTCGCTTTCTTCTTTTATAAAATAAAATAATGCTGCCTATCCCAGAGGAGCATTTTAAGAATAAATGAGATGGAACATGCAGTACCCAGGGTAAGATGACCACTTAAATTCTTGTGATTCTTTATAGATTTTTCTATTAAATAGCTCTGTTCTCTCACTCAGCCAGTCACCTCATGCCTTTTCCCCTTTCTGCTCCAATGATATCCTTCTCTTGTCCTTATCAATTGTTCTTGGCTATGTAGTGACTAGATTGAAGCTTGCCTTTCTGCCCAATGTAAGTCCCTCCTTCCTTTGTTGCAGGAGCCTCTGAGCAGAGAAATGGGAGTGAGCAAGAGCAGGTGCTGCAGCCTGAGGGCCCAATGCTGGTGGCAGAAGGTGATACTCTCTTACTGAGGTGTACAGTGGTCCAGTCTTGCATTGATCATATGATAAAATGGGTGAAGGGGAATAATCAGGACCAACAAGAAATTTATAACTTCAAACATGGCATTTTTCCTGGGGTGACACCCATGATCCAGAGGCCATTGGAACCCCTGAACTGTGATTACTCCATCTACATCCACAATGTCACCGAGGGGCATGCTGGAACCTACCACTGTCTGTGTGAGCTCTCAGCAGATAAGTTGGATAAAGGAACCTCTGTGCTTGTGAGGGGTAAGTATGAGGCCCCTGGCCCACATGTTGGCTCTGATACCTCCCTTCCTCACCTTCATACAATCATGCCATATTACACAGACTCACAGTGACACACTCCATAAGTATTTCTATCTTCCTGGCAGCTGAGGTAGTTCTGCCTCCCATGTCTCATGCCAAGGCCCAAGCTGCACAGATAGCAGCAGTCTGGCTGTGGTCTTCTCAACCATACAGCAGAAGCACAAGCGGCCTCTATCCCATCTGTCAACTGCCCATTGGCTAGAGCGAGTCACATGGCTCTTCCCCAGGCCAAGGACAAGCAGGTCACACTGTAAGAATATGAATATATTCTGTTACCAGAGGGCAGTGAAGTCCTCAGGCTCATCATATAGTCTACTCTGCTTCTCAAGTAATTGACTCTGGTGTTTAGAAGTCCCGTCTGATAACCTAGATACCCAAATCCTGAGTTTGTCATAGTCACTATGTGACTATGTAAAAAACTTTAACTTCGGCTTTGTACACTTTACTTTAAAGTAGGCAACAAAATTTGTACTGAATGGCTCATTCAGGTCATTATGGAGAAAACTGGACACTGGTGAAGCCACCTGTAAACTGCTAGAATGGAGTGTGTCAGGAATTGACTCATTCTAATTTGATACCAACATTTCTAGGAAGGGTGTTTGCCTTCTTTCAAGCTGTGATGGTACTTTCTCTATGGTCCTGCAATTCTTTAAGTTTGTAGATTCAGGTCATTTTTCTTGGCATTTCCACCACTATGCTGAGAATAACTTCAAGGCAGGGAATTTGGAAGACTTACTGAGCTCTGCTGTGCCAGTACTTGTACATAGGCTCTCAGAACTTCTTTATTGAATGAATCAACCAGTGCAAAGGAATGGCTGAGAGAAGAAATTCTGAAAAGAGGAAAGGAGGAGAGATACGAGGAAGGAAAGAGCAGACTCTGATAGGGAGGGAATCTAACATGGATCTTCTCTTTGACTTCAGGTGCTGGAGACCCTGGCCTCTGGATTACCCAGCCTCAAGAGCTGGTACTGGTGACTGTTGGAGACACTGTCTTCCTAAACTGCACAGTGCTTGGATATGGTCCCCCTGGTCCCATCAGGTGGTTTCGGGGGACTGGTCTGAGCCGAGAAGCCATTTACAACTTTGAAGGCATCTCTCAGCCCAATGTGACAGCAGTGCGGGCCTCTAACAATGACTTCAGCATTCTTCTGCATGGTGTCTCCACGGAAAAAGCAGGCACCTACTACTGTGTAAAATTTCACAGGAAATTCAACATTCAATACCTGTCTGGATGGGGCAGCAGGCTGCAAGTAAAAGGTGAGGCAGGTTGCTTAGGAAGTTTCAGGGGCAGGTAGTCCACAAGAGATTCTGTCCATGTCCCAGACAAGCAAGTTCTGGTCTACATGTCTTTACATAACCTGTTCCTTCTACCCAGAGTGTTTTTTTTTTCCTTTTCTCTGGAGAACTCTTACTCATCTTTCAAGGCCCAGCACAAGTGGCTCCTCCTTTGTGAAATATTTTCCTCCTCCACACAAAGGTGACTTCTCTCCATTATATTTTCCACCAAACGGTCAAGATTTCAAGAGACATTTGTCCCATGTCCATTGATTGTCCTGCATGGGGTAAGTACTGGAGAACAATGATAATCAGGCTTTGGCTGTACACCAGACACGCTGAGGCAGAGGGTCTGACTACTTCTTTATAGTCGCAGGATTTAACTTCCAGCCTCCATCAGACAGAAGCTACCAGGTTTCTCCCAGCAACCCACGCTCTCAGCACAGGGCCTCAGAAAGTGGTGCATGGCAGGACAGAAAAGTAAGGAGAAATGTCAAAAAGCCTTTCTCTGTTACAGCAAAACCTGATTCTCTAGAGACAGAGCCTGCACCCCAGATGCCTCACATAGGTGAGTGTTCTTATATCCCGCAGTGTAAATATATCATCCATAGGGGGCCACAAGTGGCATGGCCGTGATAAAGCCGAAGTCTCAGATTTCTAGGGCTCATTCTTTACGAAGAAATTTCCCAGGGTTCCAGCTGGTCTACACAGTGGGAAGCTCCCAGAACTATGTCACAGCAGCTCAGAGAAAAGGCTTCTAATAGCAGTACCAGCTCTGTTCAGTGAATACTCTTGCTCAAGAAGTAGTCAGCCTCTCGTGGTTGAGAGTATAATCTGTCTTGTGTAGCCTTGCATGATAGTGCTGAAGGATGTGGTTTGTAGCCAGGCCTCTTGGAAGGAGCTTTTTATACCCATAAAATGGTGCACAGTCAGCCTGCTTCATGGATTTCTGATATCCTAATCCACAAAAGAAAAGACAGAGGGATGAGCATCAGAAATGAGACCACAACTGTCAAATATCCAGAAGAGTATCTGGCCAATCACGTTAACACTTGAGCTTAATCGTTGACTGGAGAGAACTTGGGATAGAAAACAGACAGTGAGCCTCCCTGACACTGGGGCCTGTTCCTGATATTCACGGGAGTCAGGACACCTGGGCTCATTTCTTTTCTTTTCTTTTCTTTTTTTATCTTTATTGGTACATTAAATATACACATCATGATTGCACTCCATAATGGGGATTTGTACCAGTATAAGACAACTTAATTCTCATTTTTTCCCATAGCCCTACCCACCCTACCACCCCCCCATATACATAAAATTTGTTTCCTTACTTTTTTGTTACAATCTCAACATTTTCTTTTTAAAAAATATTTTAATTGAGGGCCAGAGATTTAGCTCAGTGGTTCCAGCGCCTGTCTTGCATGTGCAAGGTCCCAGGTTCAATCCCCAGAAACCACATAGAACAATGCTGGGCTTGGAAACTCACATGCACCAGCAATCAGTACCACATACCAGTGCCAGGTGTGGTGGCTCACACCTGTAATCCCAGCACTCGGGAGGCAGAGGCAGGAGGACTGCTGTGAGTTCAAGGCTGAGCTCAGGGCCAGCTGAACTACAAAAAAGTGAGACCCTGTCTCAAAAAAAAAAATTGATACATGATAGTGCTACATACCATGTGGCTCTGGGAAAATTACTTCCAGCTCTAGGTCTGCTTCTTCACCTTTGAAAACGGAATTATTATTCAGTATTGTAGAATTTGTTTTAAGATTACACAGGCAGTTCAGAAATATCTGGCTCAGGCTCTGAGGCAGAAGAGCTGAGCATCCCATTAATGGCCCCGGTTTTCTTTCACTAGCAGAAGTTAGGGATACTGTGAACATGGGGAAAGGGTGAGGTTTCTCCTAGCCCTGGACAGTGGGAAGGGTGATCTCTGAGCTCTCCTACTGCAGGAAGGACGTGACTCCATGGGTTACACAGAGCTGGGACACACGTCACCCACAGATGGCGCTGCAGTGGGTACTTTGGGTGCTCACCGGGGGTCCTACCTAAGCTGTCCTCTGTGTCCCCAGGCCTCCTGTCTGTGTTCACACCTGTGCTCCTGGGCCTGAAGACGGTGGCCTTGGCTGTGCTCCTACTGGCCCTGGCTGCCTGGTGGAGACGCCAGGAGGAGAAGACTTCAAGCCCTCAGGCCCCACGTGCCTATGCCCAGATTAGAATGGGAAAGAGGTGAGAGTGAAGAGTCGGCCTAACAGTGGATCTTCCAAGCTGATGACAAGCCAGGATCCTGAACCATGTCTCTGCCTCTAATCACAGTCCTCAAGCCACCCTCCCCCACAAGACAAACGTGCAGATCCCCTGGACCTTGTTGAGGTCACTTGGTAAAATCCCTCCCTTGACACTGGGTCTCCTTCTTGTGTCTTTTCTCAGCCTAATCAAGTCCTTCTGTCCTTCAGCACCCTGTCCCTGCTGCAGGCCCTTCTGGGTGCCCCTCTCTCTTTCCCTTTCCATACCTTCCAGACTCAACTCAAAACTTTTTCCAGGTTTCTCTGGGCATCTCAGTTCATCTACGTTGACCACCAGGCCTCTCCACTTACATCGCTTTCTTCCTGTTTCTTGTTTTTTTCCTTGCTCACGTGACTAGGGTCAGTAATAGAATGTAGGCTCTTATAAAACAGTGACTTAGCCCAGAGAAACAGTGACTTACACCAGATTTCTCTAGTAATAACCTAGCATCAGGATCCAAAATGAGGAATAAGGCAAGGCAGGGAGTTATGCTCCACCATTTAAAATCACAGACAGTAAGCAGATGTGGTTGTTTGTGCCTGTAATCTCCACACTCCAGAGGCTGAGGCAAGAGGAACACTGGGAGCTGGAGGCCAGCCTGGGCTACAAAGTGAGCTCAATATCACACTGTACTAGAGTTTACAAAGCAAGACTTTATCCCAAACATTCAAAAGTAAATAAATAGTAATGAGGGGAAAGAAAAAATTGTGATGTAATAAAAAATTGAAATAAAGCTTATGTATATGAGAGGTGGGAGTTGTAGGGTGGGTAGAGGAATGGAAAAAAATGAGAATCAAGTCATGTTATACACTGGTCCAAATTGTCAATGTTGAGTATGATCATGATATGTATATAAAATGTACCTATTTCACATTTTTAAAATGTTTTTTAAAAGTAAATAAATAAAAGCACAGAGATACTGGACATGGTAGTACACCCTATAATCCCAGTACTCCAGGGGCTAAAGCAGGAGGATTGCTACAACTTCCAGACAACCTGGACTACACAGGGTGCTCAAGGACAGCTTACAAAACAAAGCAAGCCCTATTTTTAAAGAATAACAATAAAGCAGAGTCGAGAACTTCCCATTGCTCTCACCTATCATTGGATGGAATGTAGAAGACAAGGAAATGCAGTCTTTATTAGGCCTCATTGTGTCCAGTTGAAATCTTTCATTAGAGAACCTCAGGGTAGATAGCAGGAGATAACCAGTGATGTCCTCCACTGTAGTATAAAGACATGCCCTTATTTTTACATTAAAGACCTAAGTTAGGGCCAGGGATTTAGTCCAGTGGTTCTGGCACCTGCTTTGCAAGTGCAGGGACCCAGGTTCGAAATTATTACCACATACCACAGTGCCGGGAATGGTGGTTTACACATGCAATGCTCCCCGTTTGGGAGGCAGAAGCAGGAGGATGGCTGCGAGTTCCAGGATGAAGTTCTCAGGGCCAGCCTGAAGTACAAAGTGAGACCCTGTCTCAAAAGAAAAAAACAACAAAACCTAAGTTTAATTCCCAGCTAACCCATCGCCCTGTCCCAACATCACTCCCACTCAACAGTGTAACGTCTCTTCTCACCATAGTTCTCAAAAGTGGTCTCTCTTCCTCCTTCGTCACTCTTCCTTTTGGACTTCGAGCAGTGTCTGGAGACATTCCCAATTGTCACAATTTGGATGTTGTTACTGCCCTCTAGTGTGTAGAGGAGAGAAATGCTTCCAAACTTTTTTGTTATTTGTTTATTGGTACATTTTAAGAATACATTATGATCATATTGCTCTTTGGGAATTTGTATTTGTACATTATATATTTTGACTTTTAGTTTTCCCATTCCCTTACCCTCCCTTCACCCCCTATATGCATAGCCTTGTTGCCATTTTCTCCTTTTTGCATCAAATTTATATTTCTCTTTTTTTTTTTTTTTTTTTTGCCTTCCCTGCCCTCACTCAATTCCCCTTTCCCTTTGAACATTATCTTCCTATTTTACAATACATATCACAGATTTTGGACTTCATTTATGCTTGTTTCTCATACTATGGAAGTGATACAGTATTTATAAATCTGTGTCTCATTTATTTCACTTATGAGTATGGCCTTAAGGTATATCTATTTAGCTATAAATGTCTCTAATTTATGATTTCTTGTGGCAAACATACTTTTAAATAGAATGCCCTCCCAAAAAAAGCCTTACCTGGCCCAAAATGTCATAGAAACCTACATAGAGGGAAGTGTGTGGGAAGCCTGGATCAGACACGCCTGACCTGGAACCCTGAGGGTTCCAAACCCTCATTTGTAATCTCAGTAACTCATCAGTCATCTCACCCCACAAAATAGCGAGGACAGTAATTCGGACTTCTCTGCAGTGTATAAGAACCACCAATTTGATTCCATACTTACTGTGTACAGTATGGATATTTGATTCCTGTGAATTCACCTTTCCCTTTCCTTGCAAACATTCACTAGTACATACTCTGGGAGGGATGCAAGTGACAAATACAGGATGGTTTTCATAACATCAGTAAAAGTTTGAACTAAGAAAGCCAGAGAGGACATTAATTGAGTCTCAAAACTGAATAAAACATTGTATTACCAGACATTAGGGAGCATAGGTATGCAGGCTTATGATATACTGCCCCCTCCCAGAGGTCACCACATCCTAATTTCTGGAATCTTTGAATGTTGTCTTACAAGATCAAATGGTGCAGGAAGCAAGGTGTGGATAATTTGCAGTCAGATTAAAGTCCTGGATTATCCAGCTGGCCTCTGAATGTAACTCAAGTATGGAGACCCAAAACTCCTTCATTTTTTATAAATGGGGGAAAAGAGAGAGAGAGAGAGAGAGAGAGAGAGAGAGGAGACAGAGAATGCAGAGGAGCAGAGGGCAACAAGACCAAAGAGGAAAAAACCAAAGTGAGTGGTCCCAAGTTAAGGGACATCAGCAGCATCCAGTCCTGGAAGAAGGAAGGCAGGTTTCTCCTGTGGAGACAGCAGACCTTCATGACACCTTGATTTCAGGCCTCTGACCTCTAGGACAATGAGGAAATAAATTTCTGTTATTTTAGACCACTCACTCTGTGGCAATTTTTTACAGCAACCCCCAGAGAGCAATGCAGCAGGGAAGTAGAGAGTGGGGCCTCCCAAACACCTGCAGGTGAACAGCTGCCTGAGCTGGTTCCTGTTGCCCTCTGACCTCATCTCCCACGACCCCTTAACACGACTCCATGCCGGCTGCCCCTGGGTCTTGACCACACGGAACTCCCCGATTCATCTGAGTCTGTGCTTAACTGTTTCTGTTGTGAGGCCTCCCTGGAACACTCTGTCTCTGGTGGCACCTCCGTTACTCCCGTTCCCTCCTTGCTACTTGAGTTTTCTTCATAGCATTAGTGCTGCCTGAAAAGTGTGTGTGTGGTGTGTGTGTGTGTGTGTGTGTGTGTGGTGTGTGTGTGGTGTGG
>PVIR01034007.1:0-17478 GCA_004026965.1 Petromus typicus
ACTAATATATTGTTTAGCAAAGTTTAAATATGTAGTAAAATTAATATTCAAATGCAGAAGAATAAGTAATGTAAATCTCAGGATGACAGCTGAAGCAAAAGTAGCAAGAAGATGATTTCGTATTTACAAGTAGATTCAATGGTACTAATAGTAATTCTTTAGATGTAAATTTTATAATAAATGTTTTACTATTATGCTTCATAACTTACCAAATATTTAAATGTATTATTTTATATTACATATTAATATCACAAGAAATAAAATAAGAATCCAGTAACAAAAACAGTAAGTTAATTATCATTGTATAAATTTGTTAAAAATATTACCCTAAATGTACAATAAAACACTGGGAAAATTTCAGACCAAATTTCAAATAGTTTTTGCCTCTAGAAAATTTTTGAATATTTCACATTCTGTCACATAAGTCAAAGTTAGGTACTGCAAACATGCACAAAATTTTTAAAAAAACTGTATGATCAAATGACAGGTAGAGTGGGGAGGGAGGGAAAGGAAAAGGGATGAAAGCAAGTGTTAAGATGGGTTAATATACATGTCAGCTTCCCACAAAGAATGTAAATGCTGTATACTGCACACATATACTCATAAACTAAACACTGGAGTATTATTATACACTGCCTTCATATATCTGTGATCCAAATAACAGGAATGAATTTATACTATCCTTTACATATTGTATTATAGCAATTAAAAGTAAATTTTGAAAGGGTATAAGTATCTTCCTGCTGTGAGAAATAAGCACAGCAAAAAAGAAAATGTCACCCGTCCTGAGTGCTAGTGCTGACAGTCTTCCCATACTCACCTGTGAGATAGGTCTCCCCACCTCTAGCACAGCTTATGGAATTAAAGAACTAAACAAGAATTGTTCTGTTTCCCAGTAGACGGTAACACTTCTTCTTGCCCCCTCATCCAGATGTGTCAGCATGCACAGAAGCTCATAGAGATGCTGCAGTATGGCTTCCACCTCCGCCTCACAAAGCTGACTCCCTGGAAGGATCATTCCTAGTCAGCTGATGACCTTTAAATCTCAGACTGACTAGTCCACCTTCTTGTATCTTATACTTGGATTTCAATATTCTCTGCTTCAACAATGGATGATTATGACACTGTATCTAAAGATTCTAAACATGAGATTTGACTAAATGAAGAAAGCAGTTCCCTGGGAATGAAGAAATCAGTGTTGGAATATTTGTCTCACCTACCTGCTCTCTCAAGTGAGATCACATCCTCTAAGATTCTAATCTTCACAAATATAATGGTAAGTTTGGAACAATTTCCAAACTACCATTTTATGACTCTGAAAGCATACAACTTATTATATTCAGACATTTTTCTAACATTCTTTACCTTTCCCTTGGCCTTGCCTTGTGCACCCTGGTCCTTTTAGTTCTTCTTCTATTCATAAGCATACATTGTGTACCAGTGCCATCTAATACTTTGTGAAGACAGGTAAGTGACACAAAAACAAATAAACTAATTCCTGCCCTTGCCCTGAAAGCATATAACAGGGACCTCAGACTGGGCCTGCACATGCCCAGTGTAGAGGTAAAACCAGAACAAAGTTTGGCATCTCTGCCTTCGTTTTGTACCTTTCTCCTTTGCTACCTTAGAACTTTGTGTCAGATCCCTGCCCAGCTCTGCACATACAAGCATGTTAGTAGCATGTTAGTCACTTAAAGAGCATCAAAACCTAGTCACACAGGTTTCTAAGCCCTTAGGTTACCCAGCCTATCTCTTCCCCCTTGGCGACTGAGCATGCTAATATAAGAGGAACTAACGTCACTTACACAATTCGCAAGGACAGATGATTGCCAGTTTTCACAGCACTCAGTCCCGAGACCCAGGGGGAACTGCCTGCAAGTCTCCAGCCCTGTGACAGGAGCCCACCCATGATGAAGTGCCCACACACCGAGGACCACTGCCGGTGGCAGGGACTGAGGCTGCACCCTCCCAAGTAGAGCCAGCCTCTCACGGCAGGAACTGAGTTACCTGCTGGAACCATGAGCAGTGTCTCAGAAACCTGCAGAACCAGCCCCGAGATAGCAGTCTATGGAGCAGACCACAGCTGGGCCAGGACTGCTGCCCTGACCACTGTGAGGACCCGCAGCCCTCCTTCGGCCCCTCTTCTACAAAACCATGAGGTTTCTGTCAGCCCCTCAATGATAGACACTAAACACCTTTATCTTCCCAGCGAGGCCATGATGATTATACCTTCTTTCCTGCCCTGCACCACTGCCTAGTTCCTTGATGGTTTTGAGGGTGAAGTCACCAACCCTATTTTTTTCTAGGGGATGGGTTGCCCTAAAACTCTGGTAACAAAATAACAAAAGCCTCCTAGATAGATCCTAAGAGTTATTATGTATCTTCCAACAGGCAGGAGAGGAAAGTACAACTACGACGTGGCCATTTAATCTAATACACAAAGCCTCGCTTGTGCACTGCTCAGTGCATTTTGAGCAGTTCTGTGGCACAGAATTATCACTCACATTAGTAAAACTGTGAACCGTTTTTAGAACCATTATTTCTTTTGAAAAATTACTGTAGGGAATAGGAGTTTTATTTTTATAAAAAATAAACATGACTTGGGGCTGGGATTTAGCTCAGTGGTTCGGGCGCCTGTCTTGCAAGAGCAAGGGCCCGGATTCAACCCCCAGTAACCACAAACAATATTGGGTCTGGAGACTCTTGCCCAGCACCAATCAGTACCACATACCACAGTGCCGGGCATGGTGGCTCACGCCTGTAATCCCAGCGCTTGGGAGGCAGAGGCAGGAGGACTGCTGTGATATGAGTTTGAGGCTGAGCTCAGGGCCAGTCTGAAATACAAAGCAAGATTCTGTCTCAAAAACAAACAAACAAACAAAAAACATAACTGTGCTGGTTGTGAAGAATGCTCATCTGAGAGAGAATTGCTAACTGTAGGGCTTGATTTTGGCTGGGATTTGCCTGAAATCCAAGACCAGCCTCCCCTTGTTGTCCAGCTCTCTTCCCTAAAACACCAACAATAAAGTTCTTCAGGGTTACTTCTGTGAGGGTGCTCAACCTGAGTTCTGCCTTTAAAGTCCTTTACATGACTTACATTCAAGTCAAGGTTATCATAGCCTAGAGGCAACTATAATATTGTATTTCATCACCATAAACTCATTAATGTATTTTAATGAACTGTATTCACATTTTTATTCAAAATGTACTTTAAGCATATTTACATACATTTGTATAGGGAAAGATGGTCCAGGAAAACTAATTGCTTAAAACAGCCATATTTTGTTTCCAATGCCTTAGCGATTTACAACTATACACTGACCTGTTTATCAGGATTTCATTTCTGTTTTTACTTGGAGTTCTGTGCCAAAGAGGAGTATAAGACCCTTACTTAAAGATGAAACTTAAATATGGAATATTTTACATTAATGATTATCCACAGTACAATAACAAACCAGCTCCTAAAGATAGTTCAAGAGAGTGATATTTCTTCAATGAAAATTTTAGCCTGCATAGGTTTTCCAAAGAGTTTAATTATTTTTACTTTACAGAGATGTCTAACGAATCTTCTTAGGCTTTTTAAAATTTATTTTTCCTTATACACATTGCAAATCTATTGTGTGAGACATATGCTACTAAATGTTTCACAGGATACAACACGGTAAAAAGTATTCTGTCCTCCAATACCTTATAATTTGAAGAAAAATATTTCATTGGAAATTATTTCAATATCCACACAAGATTTGCTAAAGCGATCTCTGCCACAAACTTACTTTTAAAATAAAAATTAAACATATGAATTAACAAGTCAAAGCAAAAGTTTCTGGATTCTCTAGAAGTATCTTTTGATCTTTAAGGATGCATTAAATCAGTCACATTATGACAATTACTTGTCATGGTAATTGGAATAATTCATTATAAAAATTTATCCCAAAATCAATTAATCCATTTTCATTTGCAATGAAGTTTTAAATGAATTCGGTGACTAAATAATTCACATGAAAAGTTATAATACCCTAATATCATTCTTAGCTCAATGATTTTCTAGGCCTATCCCTTAAAAGTTAAAACAAAAGAAAATAATGTCTGAACTAAAATCTTCACCCCTACAAAAAAAAAAAAAAAAATACTACTAATTACCTGGCCACCTTCTGAAGGTACGTGGTAATAGTATAAATGCCTAAAAGCAGAATTTAATTATAACCTATAAATTATAATATATTGTCTTCATATAATTAATAATCTCTCGAGATAACAGGTTCTTTTCCATAACAGTTGCACTCCTGTTACCCTCAGTAAATATCTGTGCAGCGTCAGTCTCTCTTTATCTTCTACAGTGAGTCACATCAAATAATAGAGGGTAATAAAACCTTATCCTGTCCTTTTCTCTTCTCCTTTGCTGATCATTATTAACAAGTGAAAACACTGCCTGGAGATGCATCTCCTGCCTTTGCCCTTTCTCTCTGGGAAAGGTGCTAATGAGTAAGAAAATGAGATAAAGCAAAACATCAGGAAAGCAAGGACTTTCACATTTCACATAGAAGATAATCAAATCCTAAATAATTATAAGTTGATATAAAAAGAATAAGAATGTCTGAATTTCCATAATTACTTTTTCTAAAATAGAAGTAGCATTTCAACTTGTGATATTTAACATTTAAGGTTCACATTCTTTGAAGAAAAAAATATTTATTGGTATTTCTGAACTGCAGACTTATTCTATACATGTTAGAAATCATTTAAACATTCTGGAACTAATTCAATTCTCCTTTTCAAGTTAATTACTTGATATCACATTTGTTTGAATAGAATTTACTGTTAAATCATTACCTGTTGTAATTTATGGATCAAATTCTTCTCAGGCCACTTAGGGTAAAAGACTAAGAACCCCAGCCCTACCATTAAATCTATGAATACAAGCAAATCAGATAAGCTGTTCAAAACTGTTATTCCTTAATCATTAAGTGAAAAGTTGGCTTTCATTTACCCTTTGCTTCTATCCACCTCTAGTAGTATGAGTTTTATTCACAGTATTGACCTCAAATACACAAAAAATTATAACCAAAAATAAATTTGAATAATACTTCTAAGTTAAACAGTCATATTTGGAGATAAAAATCTCCATGCTATATATATCTCATGAATAAAATACTCTAAATATTGAAACTTACTGACCATATATTATTATGACACTCAAAGCAAGTCGGATACGCAAAGCTTCCGAACTTCTGCACCACTGACAGTTTGAGTTGGATCATTCTTTAGGAGGAGAGAGGTAAGGCTAGCCTGTGCCTTGGAGGGTGGTTAGCAGCACTCCTGACCTCTGCGTTGCATCAACCCAAATATCTCCATCAAAATTCATGTAGCTACTGCCTCATGTTCCCTCAGGAAGGGCGATAAAATCATCTATAATTGAAAATCAATAAATAAATAGTCAAATTCTTAGGTCATTAAGATTCATTTATTATCTTGAATATATTTATTGTCCTTCAAATTATTGTCCTTTTCTTCAAAAAGCAATACCAATATAATTATTGTATCTTTCTGACCATAACCATAATTTCCTTTAGAATTAGTGAAAATATACATGTTGTATTGTGGAACAAAGTATTTTTGCTCCTACAGTTATCTACAAGATATTTAACTTCCACAAGCAAGTCTCAGAGCAATTAGTGTCATGGTATTTTGTCACTCGTAACACCTGAAAGAAATCAAACTAATCGTAGGAATATTTTACTATGACAACTCAATGTGGAACAAAACTAACCAGCTTAAGTCTCTAGAAAAATAGGCAACTGTAACATTATCCCCATTAAGAATAATTTGTAATACTACAACACTTTTTCTGTTTATGAAGAAGATATGGCCTAAAAGGGAGCTAGATAGTCAGAAGAGTATATATGTCACATGCTGGACAGGGTAACGCAGCAGGAGAGTTGTGATCCACAGTGACCACTTTTGAACTATAGAGAATTTCTCCCTAAAGAGGGCTGCCACTCATCACAAAGTAGTTCATTTGAAATGGGCTGCTGATTATGACTTGATTTTCATTGGTTATTTTTAATAGATTGTATATTGCATGACACATAGGCGTTTTTTTAGAAAGCTTCAGTAGGAGACAAGACTGCTACAACCTAGGAAATGGAGAACATTTGAAAACTACTGTACATCTCAAGTGCCGTGAAACTAAAGAAAACTACAGTGGCAAATGCTTTGACCACAAAATCAGTATATGGAGGTCTGTGTCATTTAGTCATCTTTCCCTAATACGTTCCAGGAGAAGATATTCCCTCAATCTTTCCACATGAGTTAAGTCAGACAGAAAACAAGGTTTTACTAGCTTTAGTCCACAATTATCTCCAGCTAAGGTCATGTTCAGTTCAGCTTTCTAGTTTTCAGAGTTAGATGTAACTTTAAATTACAAAATTCTAATCTATAACTCTGGTCAATTAGTGGATCAATTATTTAGTTGTCTTGGCTTTACAGCCAGGTAACATGATCAATCAGGAAGTTAATTTGTATTGATGTCACCCCGTGACCAAGCAGATGTGTATCCATGTATAATTTAATTGGTTCATTTCTGAGATTCTGCTTATGATCACTTCCCAGGTTGCTCCAGCTAGAATGCTTCACTGCTAACAGCTCAGATTTCATTGTACAGAAGTTCAAGCTTCATGTAAATAACAATACCCTTGTTAACTGATATCATTGGTATTATTTTGCCTGAAATGATATTACTCATGTGATCTCATGACATTGTTTTCAACCTTGTACAGGTAAATTAATATACCTTTCTGCATAAATTATTTACTGACATATGAGGTCATACAAGTAACTATTGTAAGTAGGTTCCTCCATGGATTCAGAAAACAGACAAATGTTTTGAGGACACTAAAGTACATTTCATAGACATATTTTTCTTGAACTGCAACATAATTAACAACTTTATGCCATCAGCTGCTATTTCAGTAAATGAGGTGATAAATATTGACACTGATTTTTCTATATGTCTAAAATACATCCACATTTTTGTAGACAGTGCTTTGCCCTTACTTAATAGCGCAAGTGGTACTATCCTGACTCATTTTGCTGTTAGCTCAGGTGTCCCTTGTGAAGTTAATCTTGGGGAATCTATGTAGTCTAATTTTCAGACAAATCTTTCTAAAGCATTTCTTTTTAAGGAAATACTGGTAAAATTGAAGTAAGCTGTACTTAATTTAGAACTTTAAAAAGAATGTTAGGAATGGGGCCGGGGAGTTGGCTCAGTGGTTCCGGCGCCTGTCTTGCAAGCGCAAGGGCCCGGGCTCGATTCCCCGGTAACCACATGCAATACTGGGCGTGGAGACTCACCCCAGCAGCAACCAGTACCATATACCATAGTGCCAGGCGTGGTGGCTCACGCCTGTAATCCCAGCACTCGGGAGGCAGAGGCAGGAGGACTGCTATGAGGTGAGTTCGAGGCTGAGCTCAGGGCCAGCCTGAATCACAGAATGAGACCCAGTCTCAAAAAAAAAAAAAAGAATGTTAGGAAAGTTCTACCTAATGTAAAAGCAATCATTTTGATTCAAAAATCCCAGACTTTATATAAATCATTATGCCAAGAAAAATATACAGTGCATTCATTATCTTAAATTACACTTCATTTCCTGACATCAAACCATTACATCACTAATTCTTAAACCCAACTTTGATTGATTAGAAATGCTGACAATATACAATGGAGTTCAAAAGTTTATAGGCCAAGCATTTCAGGTGTAGTTCAGTAAATATGATATCTTAGTTACACAGTATCTGACATTCACAACTCTGAAAATGAAAGGTTTATTTTGTCTCATTGTTTGTACTGGTTTCAATCCTTATAGTTAGCTGGCTCCAAGGCAGGGAGGCATGGTAGACAGAAAGAGCTCATGGCATGGAGCGGGTGGGAAGGCAGACAGATATCAAGAGAAGAGAGAAGATAGATGCTACCCACCCCGGACCCCAGTGACTCACCCCTTCCTACATAGCTTCGCCTCCCAACACAATATTTAGCTGCAAACTCATCAGTGAACTACCTTCCCTAAACCTAACCTCGTGATCCAGTTACCTCCCTAAAGCCACGTCTATGAAATCACCAGGCTTTGGGGAAACATTTAGATATAAATATAACTACTTTGAAGATACTTAGGAAGAACATGTATATATAAACCATAGGGTATGGTATCTCACGCATATTTGAGTATATAAAGGCAATAACAGATAATAGAATCAAATAGATATAGATTCCCAAATCTAACTTCATTTAGAATGTAGCTTTACATATTTGATGTTTTAAATGAAATTTTATAATAGATAATACATATATAAAGATATTCTCTGGCATAAATTATAAAACTTAAAATGGTAAATATATTTATTCATATTTTCTCTGAAAATAAATTTTATTTTTATAATTCAAAAAATTTATTGCAGAATAAGTCAATATTACCTTTTTTATAATAGTTAACAATTTATTTTAAAAGTACAATTTATTGTGTGGGGCATGTATAATTTTTGGCAATAAAAAGAGCTACTCACGATTAATTTTAGGTACAGTGCTATAGGATAAATGATAATCTCAAAACTGTAAAATATCCAGAGAATTATAATAAGAGTCAGATGTATTGGCTTTGACTCCCACACTCACTGTGGTCTGAGCGTGTTCCTTGGAAGAAGTGATTCACTATCGTAATCACTTTCTTAATCCAAACAATACAAGTAGCACTTTTGATTTGTAATGCATAGACTAACATAATACACAAATTAGAATAGGGCAAAATATACAAAGACAAAACTTTAATTTTTAATAGAAGGGTTTTACAACTGCACAAAAAGTGCAACCTTGGATCAATTAGGTTCAAGACGTAAGAACAATACAAAGGAGAAGGGAAGCAGAGAATATTTTCTAAATTAAGCTCTGCCTATTTATACCTATATAGAAAGGGAATCAGCTCTTTGTCTAATTTAAATTTGTTTCTATCTTATTGTATCCTGAATTAGTGAACACCTAAAAAGCCACTTAAATTTTCTGTGTAATTGGTTTTTATCTATTAAGTGAAGTGGGAGACATAATTTGACTACTACACTCCCTTCTTCCTTATTAATAAACCCCACATTTGGAATGGTAGGAATTCTAGTAAAAGAGAAAACAAATAAAAAACAAATCTTTGACCTTTCATTTGAAAAGTGATCGATAAGAAATCACTGAAATCATAAAATGATCAATCAGCCATGAGATTTCTCCAAGTCAATAAGCTCATATGACCTTAATTGAGATAGCAGACAGAAGGAACCCGATAGAATAATCAAGAAGCCATATCAATCGTTGGCTAGTGCATTTAATTTTCTTCTTAACATCATTTATTTTAGTTTTGAGTAGTTTTGATTAGGTAAATGCAATCATTAATGCTTCTTTTTACAAAATTTACAAGGTGTGGATTATAGTTGGTACAGTATAACAAAAGGGAAAATACTTGAAGTACTTTAGCTGCAAAAGACAATATTTTAAATGACACTGAAGTAGAAACAGGATGTATAAAATGAATAACTTCCTAAATTTTGCTAGAGCCGATCTTCATAATCTAACTTCTCAGTTTGCTTAAGAGATAAACCCAGGTTCTGACACCAAATATGCCTGGGTACAACTCCAGTATAAGTTTGTTCCTTATTTCTTAGTCATTTTATCCAAGTTTTCCATGTTTAGGAAGACTCAGTGGAAATGAAGATAATACAGTGGGTGAAATCTTCGATTGATGATGTCCAAGAACCAGAAAATACCTGATGCCTGGGCATAATGCAATCTTTTATCTTACTAAAACCAAGCTGAGGGAGAAAAAGAAGTTCCCAAATTGACTAACACAATTATCAATTATCAAAGTGATAGAAAGTATAGTTTTTAAAGTAAAAATTGGATTCAGTTATAGAAATATACTGATCATATATTTCTGTATTTGGAGATCTAGCTACCTTCTAAAATATAAAATATGACAAAGCAATTATCCCAAATGTAAGTCAAACTCTACTTCATGTAAAATTCATTCATGCTTAAACAGACCTACAGGGGCCTCACAGAGGAGTGCTTGAAGGTGATGGTAGTAGCAGCAGGTTTTTGCTTAGCTTCATCCTCTATATAGTGCATTGTGATAAATATAACTCTAAACCTTGCTGTAGTCTAATGTATTGGTGTTTTCATTTAATGTAATATTTCCCTTCAAATATAATAAAGTAAAAGAAAGCAGAAAGAATAGAAAAATACAACAGAGAAACATGAACAAGTACCTAAATAATGCTAAAATAAGTCTTCACAATAAACTTTTATATTTACTTAAGAGATAAATTTAGACTCTGACTTCAAATGCACCCAGTTGCAGCTCATAAGTTTGCCTCCTATTCCTTAGTCAGCCTAGGCAACTTTTCTTTGCTTCAGTTTTTTCTCATACTAAATAAATCTTTCTTCACACTTATTATAAGAAAACCATAATGTATTTATATAACCTGAAAATCAGAATAACTCATAGTAGTATTGGCTATTATTACTATAATTTCAAGGGTAAAGAGCTTGAAGCAAAATGTAAATATATTCTTCACCGAGACCTATCACTTCTCTATGGAAATGAAATTTCTTTTCTATTGACATTAATGATTTCAAATTAATGATAATTACTCTCTTAAAGCAGTGAACAGTTATTTAGTGCTTTAATAATCTACACACTTCATTTTTGCTTTCAAGAAAGAAATTAACAGAAGAAATTGTCCCTCATCTTAAGATATTTACAAACAATGTAATGAAAGAATAGTTCCAGAAATAATAATGTGCAGGAATTAGGGAAAATGGAAGAGAAGAATTTAAAAATATCAACAAAAAAATTAATTATGTTCTTTAAGCAATTCTAAATAGGAACAATTTCTAAATGGAATTGGGGGGGGGACTAAGATAAAATATAACCAGAATCTATTGTTAGAATGCTTCCAAATATTGAGTTTTCTAGGGGGAAACCTCTCCCTCTTATTAAGTAGACACATAAAACAAAAAGAGAAGCCAAGTTTCCCAATATGACACAACTCACATAAGATCTTGATACCTACTTTTAAAGCTAAAGGACAGAGAATGAGATTCATTATGGAACACAAAAATGAAAATAAGATTACAAAGGAAAAAGACCTTGAAAAAGAAAAAAAAAGAGCAGAAGAGTAGTGAGATATTAGAAAAGAAATGAAAAATGGATTATATATGCCAAAGGAGTTGGCGAAAGGGAAAGGTTTGGGACACCTCACAAGTGAGACCTCATCCACCATGAAGTAGCTATCACATGGTATTGGTCTGACAGTTGGAAGGGCAGTTTTGGCAAAGACAAAGAAAGCTGCAGTGAAGACAAAGAAAACTACATCAGGTCACAGATGTGTAAATATCATATCTTTTCTCTGGTATGAGAATATGAAGTTGTAAATGAGTTGTAGTATGTATAATTGATATTGTGAAGTAGAAAATATTTAAAAGGAAAGAGTGTAAGGGTAAATAATGAGGGGAAAACGAATGTGGTAATAATAAAAAAGAAAACAAAGATAGTGTATATAGGGGGTAGACGGTTGCAGGGAAGGGGGAAAGAGAAAAAATAAATAAAAATAGAAAAATAGAGAAAAAAAAGTAAAGAATGTAAGAGTTAAATAGTCATCTTCCACCTTCTACAATATGAAGTTAGTAGCTATCATATAAATCCCAAAACCAAGAAATAGCACTTTTACTTAGTATCCCACAAATGGAGTATCATTTGCCTTTGACAGAAATCATGTGAAAAGGGAAAGAAATTGCTTACATTATAAATCATATGTACTTCAATTTTAAATCTATGTGCATATATTAAAATTAAATTTAAATTAGAACAAAACATAAATAATTACTTAGTGGAAATCAAGTATATTTGTCGATGTAATAAATTAAAATATTAAACTTCATTTTCCCTCCCAAAGGATACTATGTGTATAATTACTTTAATTGATTTTATTGGCATATTTTGTACATATGTTCCACATTGAGAATTTGTACCTATACATGACACATCTTGATTCTCATTTTTCCCATTCTCCTGACCTTCCTACAACCCCACCCCCAAATACATAAACTTTGTTTCCTTTTTTTAAACGTAGATTTTTTCTTTCCCTTCTTTAAGTTCTGCTTTCCCTTTTCCCTTTGAATAATTTCTATTTCACAATACCTATCATACATTTTGAAACTCATTAACCTTCAGTTTCTCATACCAAAGAAATGATATGGCATTTACACATCTGTAATTTATTTATTTCACTTAAGAGTATGTCCTCAAGGTACATCCATTTGAGTATAAATAACTCAAATTTATCATTCTTTATGGCTGAGTAATACTTCATTTTATTTCATTTTTTAAAAAAACATATCTTTATCCAGTCTCATTTGATGGGTATTTGGCACTGTTTCCAAGACTTAGCTATCAAAAACTGAGCTATGCTACATAGGTACACCTATGTCAGTGGGATATGATGCTTTCAATTCTTTTGTGTACATACTTAGCAGGGAAACAGCAGGGTCAAAAGTGACCTCTATCCCTAGTTTTTTGAGGAATTACCACACTGATCTGCACAGTGGTTGCACAAGGCTGGATAACAGTTCCTTTCTCTACACAGTTCCACCAGCATTCGTTTTGGTTAATTTCTTTTTTTTTTTTTTAGGTTTTTTGAGACAGGGTTTCGCTTTGTGGTTCAGGCTGGCCCTGAGCTCAGCCTCAAACTCACATCACAGCAATCCTCCTGCCTCTGCCTCCCGAGTGCTGGGATTACAGGCGTGAGCCACCACGCCTGGCACTGTGGTATGTGGTACTGGTTGCTGCTGGGCGTAAGTCTCCATGCCCAGTATGGTATGTGGTTACCGGGGAATCAAACCCGGGCCCTTGCACTTGCAAGACAGGCGCCGGAACCACTGAGCTAACTCCCCGGCCCCGTTTTGGTTAATTTCTTAATAGCAACCCTTCTTTCTGGAGACATGCATGTCTCAAATGACCACCAATTTTGAACATTTCTTCGTGTTTCTTAGCTGCCTTTACTTTATCTGTTCATTTTAGATGCCCATTTTTTAATTGAACTGGGTCTTTAAATGGGGGCAGGGGGCTGCTTTTTAAAGTTAATTTTATACTCCAGATAGTAGTCCTCAGTCTGAAAAACCGCTGGTAAAAACTTTTTTCCCATATCGTAGGTTGTCTTCTTGATGTTGATAGTTTCTCTTGCTGTGTAGAAACTTTAATAAGATGAAATCCAGTTGTTAGTTCTTTCTGCTAGTCCTTGTGCTGCTAAGGTTTTGTTCATAAAGTCTTTCCCTATGCCAATGTCTTCAAGAGTTCTACCTATCCTCCAGCAAGTTTAGTGTTTCTGTTTTAATAATGTGTATATAGTTAAAGAGACTGCTGGACTCTCCTTCCCTATTCAATAGTTTAGACTAGACTAGACTAGACTAGAATTAGACTTAAACATTTTTTGGAAAGATGGTATTTTGAGCCAACCGGATTCATTTCTTTTGAGCTAACTTCGAATCCCCGCCCCCTCTTTCTCCTACAAATGGCTTCCTTTGATTTGGTCAGTGGTGTGTAAAAGAAATTGAGCATAGGAACCTAAAAGGCTGTCATGGTTTGGGCATAACCAGCCAGGAGGCAAGTTCTGGCTTCTGAGAGGCTGGCGTCTGGGCAGGCACTTGGGAGAAGGGGCTAACTGATGTAGCTAGCTGAACTGTCTCCTCCACAAAACAAAGGCAGGAGAGCTCTCCTTTAAAATCTGAAGCACTGCTGTTTTGTCAAAGAGCTTCCCATCATGGGACAGAACAGCACTATGAGGAAAAATTCTCCATTCCACAGAGACAGTAACATCTTTTATCTTTTTTTCTTGTCTGTGAAGGTCCTAATATACCCATTTAAGGTTTTTGTTTGTTTTGGTTTTTTTTTGGGGGGGGGTTGGTTTTTTGTTGTTTTTTTTTTTTTGAGACAGGGTCTCGTTTTGTAGTTCAGGCTGGCCCTGAGCTCAGCCTCAAACTCACATCACAGCAATCCTCCTGCCTCTGCCCCCCGAGTGCTGGGATTACAGACTTGAGCCACCTGCCTAGCACTGTGGTATGTGGTAGTGGTTGCTGCTGGGGTGAGTCTCCACACCCAGCATTGTTATGTGGTTACTGGGGATAGAACCCGGGTCCTTGCACTTGCAAGACAGGTGCTGGAACCACTGAGCTATATCCCCGGCCCCCCATTTAAGATTAATATCAGGCATTTTGGGTCTTGAGCCATTGTGAGTCTTCTTCATGAGCCAATCTGGAGTTCAAGAAAATTTGGATTAAGAGACTATAAGAGGCTAGAGATACTTCTCAATGAGTTGCAATTTGTGAGTGTGATTATGATTGTGATTGATGAGTTGTGATTTTCTCAGGAATAAAAGTGCTTGTGCTACTTCATACTTCTACAAAGAAGTTTCACTTACTTGTGATTTCAAAACAGGTGATTTCATTGTGATACAACATGGCTCGTGTAACTGAAAGTACACTCTGATTTCATGCAATTATCCTTACAAAGATTCTCTGAAGTAAGTTTGGCCAGTATTATATATATAGTTGCCCTTTTCTGAATTAGCAACAAGTATAAAAGGGAGCCTTTTGTGCCCACTGACGGTGATGAGGATCCCATGGGGCTTCTTAAATTCTTAGTGTCCAGAATGAAGAATTAGACAAGAATCACAGAACAGCCAGTGAAAGTGTACATTTATTGAGGAGGAAAATGAGGCATGCTCTACAAGGTTTTTACTGGTTTTGAGGATGCTTCAGTCTCTTCCTGGAGGTGTTGTCTAGGCTCATTCTCTCTGACACAAAGAACTGGTCAAGTCAAGTGCAAATGGCATCAAGGTTTTATGTTTATTAAAAGTAGAAAGAAACATGTGCTGCAGAACAAGTTTGAGTCCAAAAATATGTAGGAAAAAAGGCACACTTGATAGCCTGAGAGTGGACTACTGAGAAAGAACAGAGTAGCAAAAGGCTCAGGGGTGATTTCCTTTTATATTTCCTATTTCTCAGGCTGGCTCAGGTTAGCAGTCCGATCAAAAGCCTCAAGTATCCAGAGAAATCGATATGCTGAGCTTTGAACTATTCTGCCACTGTATCCTGGGATTCAGTAATTAACAGTTCATGCCTACTCTCCAGCCAGTCTGCCACACCCTGTTTCCCTCTGGGGTGAGAACAGGTCAGAGAACAGACTAGCAGAAGCCCCAGGGATAAGGGGTAGCAGTCTTTGTTTCCAAAATTGCTGGGTTGGTTTCCATTTCATGCAAATAAGGTATCGGGATATGTGTTCTATGGAAAATTCACTAGGTGGGTTCAAATTGTTCTTTTGTAAAAGCTCTTATCTTCCCACCAGATGTACATAAAGAATTAAAGATAGAACTTTTCTGATTGGTCCCACAAACAACACCGGATTTGACTGAGGGTCTGAAAATACCACTTTCTGATTGGTTCGTGAAAAGGGCTCAGGAGCTACGAAGTTATTCGGGTTTCTGCATTTTGTGCATGCCCTCTGGGATTTTATAATCTTGATACTCTTCTGCCCAGTTGTTTCCAAGGCTTGTATCAGCCCTAATCTATGTCACACTAGCCATGCAGCTGAGAACTTGGATAGTGTTGGTGAGTTTCTTACTACGGGTTAAATTTTCCTTGATTTTGGCTCATTGGCTCACTTTAAACTGGTTGTGTTTCAAAATATTTGTCACAACTTCTATTTGCTGGAAATTTATTTTTTTGTCTTGCCACCTTCATTCTTCAGCTAGCTAGAAAAATAGAAAAATCTGACAACAGATGACTGACTTGCTTTGTGTTTTTCTTCAGGGCAGAATATTGTTGCTAAACTGATTTTCTCATAGCACTGGCCTTGAGCAAGAGAGCCAGGATAAGATTTATAAACCTCTGACCAACTATATTTGCATTTTAATCCAATGGGAAATGTTTTAAAACCTGGGGCAAGCCCTTTTAAATTGACCAAGACATTTGACGAGGCAGAGAGGTATAAACTTCAGGAAAGTCAAATAGATTAATTGGGCAGGCGACCTCATTTGAGATGTATATTTCTCACCTTGCTACAACCTGGAATCCTACCTTCAGAGATACAAGTTTAAAATTTAGTATTGCTTAAGACTGTAAAAGAGAATCATGTCAAAGAATAGCTTTTTAAAAGTTAGTAAGTGGTTAATCCGAGTCTTTCTTGTATGTGTGTTAGCATAAATATGCAATATTATAATATCTTATGTCTCTGTATATACTTGTGCTTGTATATCATTTAGACGATACTAGATAAATGCAAAGTAGGAACACTCAGCAATTAAGAAAGCAAACCCAAAAACTTTAGTTCACATAACTTAAGCTATGTTTAAAAGATAAAGTTGTCTTAAAAACTATTAACATGCATTTTGCCCCATTATCCAATCAGAATTATATTTTAGCCACTTGATACATGAGAATATTTTCAGTTTCACAAGTTATGATAAATACTGAAAAACATAAATGATATTTAATTAAAATTGTTGAGTTTATTATGATGTCAAAGATTCAGGAACCAGAGGTGGTTGAATATTGAAAAAATGTAGTATACATAATAATATAGTGCTGGCTGGTTATACACATTTTTTTTTTTTTTTAGGTTTTTTTGAGACAGGGTCTCGCTTTGTGGTTCAGACTGGCCCTGAGCTCAGCCTCAAACTCACATCACAGTCCTCCTGCCTCTGCCTCCCGAGTGCTGGGATTACAGGCGTGAGCCACCACGCCCGGCACTGTGGTATGTGGTACTGGTTGCTGCTAGGTGTGGGTCTCCACACCCAGTATTGTTATGTGGTTACCGGGGAATCGAACCCGGGCCCTTGCACTTGCAAGACAGGCGCCGGAACCACTGAGCTAACTCCCCGCCCTACACATTTTTATTTAAAAGTTTAAATTGCAGGTGTGGTGGCACAAGCCTATAAATTAGAGGTTAAGCATTCATAAGGCTGAGGCAAGAGGATTATCTGAGAGTTCAAGGCCAAGCCTGGACTACATAATGAGTTCAAGGCCAGCCTATCTCAAAAACAGAACAAAACAAAATAAAAATTTTAAGTTGTTTGATTTCACAAAAATGTTAACAATAGACAATGTGATGCTTGCTTCTAGTATTAACAGAAGGGATCCTAGCCAGCAGCCTCAGTTAAAAGAGTTAAAGAGCATAGTGGTGCATACCTGTAATCTCAAAACTAAAGATGCTGAGGCAGGAGGATCACCACGAGTTCTAGGCTAGAATGGGCTATATAGTGAGTTCAAAGCCAGTCTGAAGTACAGAATCCCTTCCCAACAACACCCACAGAAAGTTATAAACTTAAAGTTCTTATATTAAGTCCCCAAATGTCAGAAGAAGGAGAGAAGAAAATCCAAATCATGCTGCTCAT
>PVIR01034008.1:0-17478 GCA_004026965.1 Petromus typicus
TTGAGACAGAGTCTCACTTTGTGGTTCAGGCTGGCCCTGAGTTTAGCCTCAAACTCATATCACAGCAATCCTCCTGCCTCTGCCTCCTGAGTGCTGGGATTATAGGCATGAGCCACCATGCCCGGCACTGTGGTATGTGGTACTGGTTGCTGTTGGGCATGAGCCTCCACGTCCAGTATTGTATGTGGTTGGGGGGGGGATTGAACCTGGGTCCTTGCATTAGCAAGACAGGCACCGGAACCATTGAGATAAGTCCCTGGCACCTATAGTGTGATTTTTAAAAAGAAGAGACAGAGAACTTTAGAGAAAAACCAAAAAGTTTTAAGAGACTGTAACCACATCTAACATTTTGGCCCTACTTGCATTTCGATGTGGCAGAAGCAACTGGAGAAATTGGGGAAGGACTAGAGATAAAATAACGTTTAAGTCATAACAATTTTGCAGGTGTGATGTTGTGATCATGTTAATGATGCATATTCTAATTTGAGGATGAAATGGGAACTATGTTAAAGGAATCCAGAAAAACATACTTGGGGCCAGCTGATATCTACATAGTGACTTACTCTATCACTAAATGTGTTTTATTTATTTATTTATCTATTTTTGAGACAAGGTCTTTTGTAGTTCAGGCTGACCCTAAGCTCAGCCTTGAACTCATAGCAATCCTCCTGCCTCTGTCACCCAAGTGCTGGGATTACAGGCATGAGCCACCACGCCCAGCACTGTGGTGTGTGGTTCTGATTGCTGATGGATGTGAGTCTCCGTGCCTAGCACTGTAGTATGTGGTTACTGGGGATCGAACCTGGACCCTTGCACTTGCAAGACCGGTGCAGGAACCACTGACCTAAATCCCCAGCTCTACTCTACCTTGAATTACATGTTGGAAGACTGAGACTCAGAACTAGGGAGCAGAAAGGTGGTTACCAATGCCTGGGAAGTGGGAGAAATGCAGAGATGTCAGTTAAAGGATTCAAACTTTCAGCTATAACACTTGAGGGTCCAGCTTTCCATTACTGTGACAGAATCCTGGAGATATTCAACTTATGGGAGGAACGATGTGCTTTTGTTCATGGTTACAGAGTATTTAGCCCATTGTCACTTGACTCCATTGCCTCTGGGCCAGTAGCAAGCAGAATATCCATCGTGATGGGTTGGGACTGTGTCACCTAGAAAGCTGTCACCTTGGGGTGGACAGGGGGAGGGGCAGGGCTCCAGTGTCCCCACTCAGGCCCACTTCCTGTGAGCCGATGGCTTTCAGTCGCCTCTGCCTCCTAGAAGTGCTGCCCTTCTTGATAGTACCACAGGTGGTGGACACTCAAGAGGCCAACTACAAATGGTCATTAATTTGTAGTGATCATTAGATAATGTGCACATATATGAATTCATTACATGGCACCTCTTGAATATATACAATATGCATTTGCCAATTCAATATTTTTCAATAAAATAAAATAGCACACTCACCCCCTAAAAAGTTTGGAAATGTCAGCAATTTGGTGTTTGGAAATATGAACACTCAGTGACTAAGCGATGATGCCCTCTGTAAGCCAATGCTTTGAGATACACAGAGGCCACAAGCATCCCTTTTGCAGGGGCAGAGGAGGCAGATGTTTTAACAAGCCAGGTGTTCACTGTGGAATGCAGAGATCAGGAGGAGGACTCAGATTTCTCGCTTGTCCTCTGAAGCAAAACACTAGCTGTCATGGCTGGCATGCTGCACAGGAAGGGTTTAGGGGTGGGATTCTGGATCGTGTCCCCACAGTCAGTTCAGTTACCTGTCCATGCTCCAGAAAGCCACTGTGGAAAATGGATGGTTTGACCCCTTGTGCCAGGCCAGCCATTCAGGGCACGCAGAAATACAGGTGAAATACAGCTCCAGAACTTGGTTGACAATGTGTCAAAGCACCACAGGGCACTCCTTGCCTTCTCTGTTTATTTGTGTACAAAGGAGGAAGTGGCGAAGGGAGCGCTAAAGGAGGCCATTTTGGAGGAATATCTGGGCCCAGACAGTTTCTTGTTTTGTCAGCAGAGTCCAATAATTTAAGGAAAAAGTATGAGCAGGACAAACCCACTCAAGTTTGCCCTGGGAGGCGGCTTGGCATTCCTGCACTTTCCCCTGGCAGTTGGGTCATGGATGGGACACTTTTAGCCTGAACTTCTCAGAAGCAGCCTGCATTGTCCATTAGGGCCTGTCCATCTAGTTCAAGTTCACAGTGATAAATCTCACAGCCTCTGAGGGTCCTCACAAAGGTGGGTGTGGTGTGCTGATAGTAGGCATGATTAAGTGCTTTCCTGTGTCAAATATAGCTGTAATATACTACAAACAGGCGGTCCAGCTTTATACAAACTGATCTGGCCACTATCAGCGGCTCTGACATTTTATACTAATACTTAAAATAAATCTAGAAACAGGAAAGAAAGTACAGAATTATTGTTTTAAGCAGCCTGTGAGAGCTTATCTTCAAAGTGGCAGAGGTCCTATTGTATTTAGAGAAACTGCTGGTGCACTGGCATAAAGGTTAGTGGCCGGACTTCACGGCCGCCTTGAGCCAGCTTCCCACGTGAGCCCCGAGGCCGGCTCCGCGGCTGCCTGCCAACGGGCTCTGTCACATCAGCATTTTCTCTGCTCACTTGAGGACTTTTTGGTGCCCTGAAGGCATTGGACACACTTTAAGAAGCAATTTAAAATTTTAGAAGGTTTCCTTAAAATTGTTACGATTCCCTTTGGAGGGTCCTGTGTAAGGCTTGAAAGCGTCCTCTCATTTTAAAATATTGCCGTTGTGACTTTTGCATGTGTGTGTTTCAGAGCTGAAACAAATTTAAGTTTATGTTATTCTGAAGTTTCTTTCTGATGTGAGAAGCTGAGAAAATGCCCCACGAATAGAAACATAAGTATTTTTTTTTTCCTAAAATGCGATCTTATTATATTTCTCAGGCCGGCCTTAAACTCCTGGGCTCAAGAGATCTTCCTGTCTCAGCTTCTGTTTAGCTAGTAGGATTTAAAAAAAAAAAAAAAGACATAGAAATTATCTAGCTCCTTTGGAAATACTTAGAATCACTGGAGGGAATTTTTTTTTTTAAGAAAAGAAATCTTTACCAGAGGCCAGTGTAATTGTTCTTTCTGAATGTTCCAGAGAGGAGTTTTGGGGGCACTGGTATGTTTAACAGCTCCCACAGTGATACAAATGGGCAGCAGAGGAGACACTCACTCCATTCTGTGAGTGACAGACCTGCCATCAGAGAGCTGGAAGGAGGGGATGGTCTCCTGCGATGAGAGAAAAGAGCGGCCAGGCTGGAAATGCTGCCCCAAGCTTCTCTCTGCTCTTGCATTTCTTGGTGCCTTGCATTGGAATAGGTCTAAATTGGAATAAATCTGCCAAGTTCATGGTACTGTTTGCAATCATGCATCAATTTCTTCTTCATAGTTTTGTCTCATGATTTAGTTTTCCATTCTATGAATGTAGTTAGTGGATTCCATGTTTATTATCCTGGAAAGTGCTTTCACCACCCTTCAATCCTCACTCAGAACAGGTTGGTACAGATTTGAGTCATAAAAGGTGGAAAGGTTTGTGATCCCATCCCCCTCTGTAAAGCTGACCCAAATATGAAAAACAAAAACACGGTGCATCGAACAGGGTGACTGCTGGAGTGTTTGTAAGAAGGAGAAAGTTACTTCCTCATCTCTGATAGCCTCATTTTTGATAAAAGCTCAATAGCAACACATTTTATCAAAGTATACAGTACATGTAATATGTAATTATGGAGATCACCCTGCCAAGACTTTCTGAGACAGGGCTACTTTACATCTTGTGTTTATATTAAGATCCATAGTAAAAGCAATTTTAATACCTTCATGTGTGAATGACATCTTCTGAATTAGGCAAATGAGCTATAGAGGCATCATTAGCTCTTCTGCCCGGATTTTGGTTTTGGAAGATGATCGGTCTGCAGATACTCCCACGATGCAGTGGAGGCTGCTCAGTTTTCTAAGCGCTGCCCTCCCATCTGTCCCCTCCCAGTGGGGAGCAGTGGCTTCCAAGGCCAGGGGAATAGCACCGTGTACAGCACTCCCAGGCTGCCAGTCATGGTGGCTCCACCTAGCTGGCAAATCTTGCTAAGCATGTAGAAGGGAGAAGCCTACATAATGCTTTTGTTTTGTTTTGAATGGATCTCACATCAGGTTTTTTTTTGAAGACAGGGTCTCGCTTGTAGGTCAGGCTGGCCCTGAGCTTACTGTGTAGCCAGGCTAGCCTCAAACTCACAGCAATCCTCCTGCCTCTGCCTCCTGAGTGCTGGGATTACAGGCATGAACCACCATGCCTGGCACTGGGGATCAAACTTGGGACCTTGCACTTGCCAAGCAGACACTGGAACCGCTGAGCTAAATCCTGGGCCTCAATTTTGTTGATGCCATGCTGGTGTCATTTTAGGGACTTGCCCAAGTCTGTGCCTGGCACTAGAAGAGGAAGATCCAGGTTGCTTTTGAGTCATGGCCCATTCATCCCTCCCCGACACCTCTGGTCGTGTTGTCAAACACTACCATCTTCTGCCTACCTGTCACAATATGCTCTCCCCTGCCTTTTCTGCTTCACTGTGTTTTCTTTTCAACATTACTCACCTACCTGAAGCATTGGGTGACATATCTCACAAGATTAAAAACTAGGTAATTCTGGGATTAGGGATGTAGCTCAGCGGTAGAGCTTTTGCTCAGTATGTGTTGGGCCCAGGCTTTGATCCCCAGCACATGCACATGCACACACATAGCCCTGACTTCACTCCATTGCCCCTCAGCCTTTTCCTCTTATGCTCACTCTGTGCCTGCCAGGCACTCAGGACCATGGGCCCCGTGACCTCACCTCAGCTGCACTGATTTCACTTACCTGGGTACCATGTGAGCGTGAGAGTCACTTTAAAGTATCCAGCTGATTTTAACGTGAAGCCAGCTTGAGAAACCTCTGCTTAGTCTTGGTGGCCTACCTGTCAGTAGGTCATGGCTGAAACTTGTGCATCTTCTCAAGTCCTGGCCCTTGCACAGGCTCCACCTTCTTCTGCTGGCTGCCTGTTCACATTAGGCGTGGAGGCTGTCAGGTCTTCAGATGCTGTGAAGCAAAGCAGCCAAAGGCGGGCTTGAGGGCCTGTAAATCATCATTCTGTAAAAGTACAGAGGAAGGGTGTTACCTGGAGAGTGGGGAGACGGGCCTTCCTTCATGGAAAACGGGCTTTGTCTCACTGTTCTGGCCAGCTATGGCTCCAGATCATGTTCCCTAAAACAATTAGACATGAGGAACTTGGTGTCCATTCCATTTGTGAACTTCTGTGTCCTCTACAAATTCTTTGCATAGCTTCCTTGCAACTTTCTCTCACCTCCACATAGTACAGATAGGTCGGCTCCTCAGCCCTCTACATTTCTTTGCCTAATTGAGGCAAGAGGGGTGAGTCAGGCAGGGAGGGTTAAAAGGTCTTCAGGAACTTCTCTGGTCACAATGATCACCCCCAAAGATAGGGATCAAATTGGCTGAGATCACTCCATTTTATTTATGTAAGAGACAGAGAGCTGTTCAGGGGATCAGTGAGGGCAGCTTGACGCAGCACATTTCCTTCAACATTTCCCTGAAAGCATTCTTGACATTTTCTCCTGATTCACCCAACGACTTAAAGATTTTACCATAAGAGTCAATAAAGCATAAATACAGAGCAACCCAAGTTCATGCAAGTAACGGAGAATTTTGGTCAGCCCAGTCCCAACCTTGTATTTCACAAATGCAGGTGTTCTCAGTATATGAAATACAACCTCAAATGGCTGTGGTTTGAAGATTCCAGGAGTCGAAGTAAATGGTGCTGGATCTGGATCCATTCAAATCCCACCCCCATCATTACTAGTGTATGCCCTTGAGCACACTCCTGTCTCTTTATACCCCATTTCCTCATTTCAGAAATGATGTGGTCACAGTACCTGCTTATTGCAGACTTTTATTTATTTATTTATTTTTGAGACAGGGTCTTGCTTTGTAGTTCAGGTGGCCTTGAGCTAAGCCTCCAACTCACATCATAGCAATCCTCCTGCCTCTGCCTCCCGAGTGCTGGGATTACAGGCATGAGCCACCACGCCTGGCACTATGGTATGTGGTACTGATGGCTGCTGGGCATGGGTCTCCAGGCCCATTACTGTATGTGGTTACCGAGGATCAAACCGAGGCCCTTGCACTTGCAAGACAGGTGCCAGAACCACTGAGCTAAATCCCTGGCCCCCCCCAAGTCTTGACTCACAGTGGATTCTGTGCCTGAGGACAACACACAGACCAAGGAATGACACTAGAATTAGTGCTCTGAGCTACAGAGCTGGCTTGGTGGCAGAGCTATGGTTGACTTTCCAAATTTCGATTTTCTCCACACTGTACTGGATGTGACCCCTACCTCCCACTCCAGCCCAGATACTGATATAGTCCATAAATGTTTAAATATTAAATATTAAACTAAATGTTTAGTATGGTAAGGCTGTATAGAATTAAATAAAAGTCAGAAACATTTATCATTTCTGGTTTCCCCCTTTCTTTTTTCTGGTGTTGAATATCGAACTCAGGACCTTACACTTGCAAAGCAGGTGTGGTGCCACTTAACTAAAGCCCTGGTCCAACATTTATCTTTTCTGAAAAGACGGATCTGCAGGGAAAAAAATATAGAATTTTTTCAGAAGAGCATCTTACTGTTCTGCATCTTGGAAACTGCCTTGATAGAGCTTAGTTGGAACCCACAGGTAAAGATGAATAGAATGGCCATATGGTGTGTGGATAGAAGTCAGTGTATTAGGGAAAGCATTAAACTGTTATTTCAAAACAGTGGACCTGCAAAGGGATAGGGTTCAACCAAGCAGGTATTCAAGGTTATTGTTTGAAAATACAAGCATTGAGTGGGTTTTTTGTCTTGTTTTACTTCATTTTGCAGTACCAGGGATCAAACTCAGGCCCTATTTGCTTCCAAGGTAGGTAAAACTTGAGCTAAATCCCTGGCCCTTACATTGAGTGTTTTAACAGCATAGCTTTAGATAAACTGTTTGTGATATGTTCTCACTCCTATGTTAACTCATTCACAGTAGGAAGCACTAGGTGCTGACCATGAATGACCCACAGTAGGTCATCCATTCACCTCTGGTTTTCGATTGCAGGGTCAGATCATGGTATTTTTAAATGTCATTCATTTTTATTGAACCACCCCATCATACCGATGGCTGCCCAGCCTCTGAGATCTTGGTTCTCTTAACCCCGTGTAACAGAAAGCCCTGAGAAGTAGGTTTGGCTTACTTTGACTGCACTGACCACACCAGGCACAAATTTTCACTCAGTGTCTCACAGTGTGCCTGAGAGGCTGCTTGAGTCCCAGTGAGAGGCAGGCAGAGTGATGGCGTTGTTCGAAGATGTGCGGGGCCTACATGGCCCTCACTACCGGGGGTCAGCCTGTCCAGGTACAGGGGTCACTTGGTTGTCACGCCACCTGTTGAGTCAAGACAATGTTTAATAAACTTAGTCCTGCAATCTTCAACTGGACAGAACCTAAGCAGATCATTTTGGAGAGGACCTCTCACTTGACTCCCTTAGTACCTGCAAAGAACTCACAGTCAGATTAGAAAATGTAATTACATCTGATCAAGTGTTTGCAGAGACATTGTTTGAAGAGAGGGCTTAATCAGTCCCATTGTGTAAAGGTTGATGAAGGCCTGGATCTCAAGCTACTGGTCTCTCACCTCCCACAGAACAAAATCTGATTGTGTTAGAATGTTTAGAAAGTAGCTCATAGGCCTTAGAGTTCCAGCTCTTCACAATGCAGTGTATTTGGCAAAAAAACTAGCCTTCTACTAGCATGCAGGCCAGGACCAGCTCCCTGACTGATTCCTACTGGACTGTGTACTTCCCTCCTTAGCATGTGCCTGGCAGGGCTCTGATCTCATTATATTAAAACTCTGTTTCTTTATTTCCTCTACTGGACTGTGAGGTTTTTTATAAGATAGGTACTCATTTATTAAGTCAGCCTGGAGTTTGCCCTCTTGGAACAATATACAGTATGTTTACTGGTTTAAACTAAACTTGCTCAGTGAATCTTTGGGTTTTCCCACTGGTCAGTGTCAGAAAGGTTGATGGAGAAGATCCGAGGAATCAGTGAGATGCTGGGAGGAGCTGGAGAGACAGAGCAGAAGGGGAAAAGAGAAGCCCCTTAGTTGGAAGGTATGGCTTATACTGTGTTTGCACTGTGAGAGATGCTCTAACCCACCCCATATTTCCCAAATAGGGAAATAGCTCAAAAGGATTGTGGCTTCATATTTTCTGTGTCACGAGGAAGATTCCATGTGACACTTGGTCATGAATGTAACAATCAGGAAAGAGTATGAAACAGAAGGTTGTTTGAGATTTGGAACTTAAACAGCCTTAAAAATACATAGCATAGGGCTGGGGATTTAGCTCAGTGGCTCCTGCACCTGTCTTGCAAGTGCAAGGGGCCCAGATTTGATTCCCAGTAACCACCCACAACAATGCCGGATGTGGAGCCTCATGCCCACCAGCAATCAGAACCACATACCACAGTGCTGGGCATGGTAGCTCATGTCTGTAATCCCAGCACTTGGGAGGCAGAAGCAGGAGGACCACTGTGAGTTCAAGGCTGAGCTCAGGGCCAGCCTGAACTAGATAAGTGAGACCAAGTCTCAACACCCCCCCCCAACTAAAAATAAAACAAAACAAAAAAATACATAGCATAGCTCAGTGTGTAAAAAGCAGACATTTTGCATTAAGAACCCAAAACTATGGAGAAAATATCTCCTTAGTAGTGCTGATCCCAAATCACATTTGATTAAATGGTCTCAAATTGGAGAAATGTTTATTGTGCTTTTTCCCTCAAATAAGTCCTCCGGCTCCCTTAGCCTATTTCCACCTGTTATCTCAGAGCTTGGACTTAATGGACTCCCCGCTGGGCCTCAGCCCTTAGTTCCCTTAATAGTCCCATTCTCACTGAGAAAAGGAATAAATGCAAGGGTCACAAAAAACAAAAACAAAAACAAAAACAAAACCCTCAGCTAGTTCCTGTAAAAAGGTGAAGGAGCTTGGGATGAAAGAGACACAGTCCCCTTTACCAGTGGCTCCCTGTAGTCCTGTGCCTCGGGTACAGGCCCAGGTACCAGTCTTCCTGAAACATTTAGCATAAAAGACAGATAAGGTGCTTTAAAAAAAGAATTTCACCTATAATGGTCTCTTCTTTCCTTAAAAATATCCTAGGGAGAAAAGATAAGCCAGTTGTCACCTCATTTTATAGATGGAGGAAGAGGCGGAGCAGAGAGATTGAGGATCTAGCCCGAGGTCACTAAGGGCAGGTGGGTGCCAGGGTAGGAGTTCTTCCTCTAGTCACACCCCATGGGCCTCTGAACCCCTGCACAGGAAAGCATCGTCTACACTTATCTTTCTCAAACAGGCCAGTCTGAGTGTCCCAAGACCCAGTCTCTCTTGCTCAATCCCTCAAAGTCAGGCAAGATTCTTTTTTTTTTTTTTTTTTTTTTTGTAGTACCAGGGTTCAAAACCATGACCTTGTGCTTGCCAGGTAGGTGGTGTTGTCACTGAGCTAAATCTCGGGGCCCTGGCAAGCATTCTTGTTCTGGTTTGTGGGAGATAGCATCAAGATCCTCTAACTCAGATGAAAAAAGTGAAGTCCACAGAACACACTGGCAGCACAACATTCTCCTTTTTAGAAATATCTGGATTTACCTTTCCTTTCCCTGCTCTGTCCGGACCATCAAGTAACCTCATCTACTGCAGAATAAATCCTCACTGCCTTCGTGGAGGAAACGATACACAATACAAAACAGATGATTTCCAGGCACGTGTCGTCCATCATCCCAACGCCTCTCCAGCGTCCACTTCCAGTTGGCTGGTTGTTAAATCCTTGCACAGATCCTGGCAACACAAAGATGTTGCATGACCCAGACATCTGTGTGAAGTAAGAACACCTCACAGCCATGAAGTGTTTCATTTCAGAGATTTTTAAATCCACTTAGTGATGAAAGGTCTATCCCGGACTCATTTATAGCAAAACAGTCTCTTATAAATGCAGTTGGCCATTACATTTCCTTTAAATTGAAAATATCAAAGCATCCATGGGTTCATACACAATCCTGGTGTCTATCTTTCATCTGTGCAGACCGTCCTCAGAGTCCCGGGGTGCCTTTGAGCAGGAAGGCAGCAGCCTTGGGGTTGGCAGTTCTAGAGATTTTCTTGTAACATTTCTTTGAAAATATAGTCATTATTCCAAATGAAAAGACCAGAGAAAGGATGAGAGATTTCTAGTGTCCCGATCCACATCAAGTAGCCCACTCACTGTCCTTACTTCCTCAGTCAGCCAGTCCAGACACGGAGTGCAGACCCCTTCTCCGGGTTCGGTGTCAGAGACTGAAAATGAAGGGAAAGACCTGGAAAACTGGGATTTAACCACCTCGCCCTTCTTTGGGCTACAATGGGACATTGTTAGGCCTAGGGCCCATGAAACAATAGACTTCGATAGGACAGAAACCCATTCAGGAAGACAGCTTTGCATCCTGGCGCTTAGGCACCTGAGGTCTTTGCCCCGGCTGCACAATGTGTGTGTTACAGATTATTTGGCCACTCTTTCCCGTTCACCCCTACACTTACGACTTTGTATCTATTATTCTGCATTTGCAGCAAGTCCAGGGTAGCTGTGACCTCTTGAAAGGCGGGGTGGTGTGTCACAGGCCTCCAAGGGAGGCCCACAGATTCCTTTACAAGCCGTGTTCAGACAGAATGAATGCATTGTGTGGAGGGATTCTGAGGCCAAGTCCTTTTGAATGTGTTTGTGTCCTAGTTTTCCCAGCAGTATAATCAGAACTCAGACCAAATCATGGACCATGTTAGACGATGGTTCTTATTATTCACCAAGAAAGGACTGCACTGCACCTGTCCTTATGGGGAACTGAACCCAGAGCCTTCACACTGTGCCCGTTTTTATAAGGAAACACACTCTGAATGCAAAAGATTAAAGTCTTCCTGATTTTTCAAAGACTATAACCTACCAAATAGAAAAATAAAAGAATAAAAACTATGCTTATAAGCAGTGTTCTTGTAACACAAACCTAAATATAAAAGTAAATAATTTATAAAACTTTTACAAAATGACCTCTTCTGCTGCTATTTTATAGGATGACATGAGCACTGCATTGCCAATAAGTAATGTTGCAAAAAAGGAGAATATAATTAGTTTATTTCTTGACAGAAACTGTGGGAAACCGTGTATACATGTTGTAGATGATAAGGAGAATTCTACCCTTTAAAATCTTAATTTTAAACCATTCAAATAACTGTATCAAGAGAAACACCCGAGGACAGTGTTTGTGAGCATATTTGCCCTAGGGATCTATATTAACGTTTATTGGATGAAGATACTTCCCCTCACTATTAAAAGTTACTGATGGGCCGGGGAGTTAGCTCAGTGGTTCTGGCGCCTGTCTTGCAAGCGCAAGGGCTGGGTTCGATCCTTGGTAACCACATACAATACTGGGCGTGGAGACTCACCCCAGCAGCAACCAGTACCACATACCACAGTGCCGGGCGTAGTGGCTCACACCTGTAATCCCAGCACTGGGGAGGCAGAGGCAGGAGGATTGCTGTGATGTGAGTTGGAGGCTGAGCTCAGGGCCAGCTTGAACTACAAAGCAAGACCCTGTCTCCAAAAAACCTAAAACAAAAACAAAAACAAAAAAGTCACTGGTGAATGGCCAGGGATGTAGCTCTGGGATGCTGTGCTTGCCTGACAAGTGTGACCCAAGGTCCTGAGTTCCATCTCTCATGTCACAGAATAAATACATATGTAAATAAATACACAAAGCAAGTTTCAAATGACTTGGCTTAGAGATAGCCAGACCTGTGGGTTGCGCCCTGATCTTGAGATAGTCATTCGTGGCTTCTGGAATTACGTTTTCTTCTTCCTGTGAAGTTATAAGGGAAAAGAGAAGAAAGAACTGGAGTCAGTTCTTCCAGATAAAGCTTTAGAAGCCTCCAGTCCTGTGGGTGTGAGATACTATAAGGGTCAACTGGGATTCAAATGTTAATTAAAATGCCTGAGGTCATTCAGTGGGTCGTTACAGAGAGACCTGATTTGATTCCAGATAGTCAGCTCCCAAGGTCCTTGCCTTCACCCACAGCATCTTGCTGCCTAAAAGGTGTTTACTTCAGCACACCTCACTGTTTGTTAGTAGGTGGAATTTTTCTTAGATCAGAGAGAGCTGCACCTTCCTGGGAAGCGCAAGGTGCTGAGTTTGATCCCTCCTACTGCAAAACCAAATGAAACAAGACAATGCAAAACAACACACCAGAATAGATAAGAGAGAGGAATCTTTCAAAGGGGTTCCCCAGGAGTAGGCGAATGTGGCCAAAGGTGCTTACTATTCTAAGCACTTTACATTCTCATGTTCACAATGTAGCTATTCCCATTTTACAGTAGAAACAGAACCAGAGAAGGGAGTGTCTGTGCAGGGTGCTGGGTCACATAGCATACAAATGACAGAGTGAAGCTGTGAGCATTTGGCTCCAGCACACCGAGGGTGTGGAAAAGGTGCCGAAAAATATATTTTCTGTGTTTCTTGGATCTAAGGCAGATCAAAGGAGATCTGTAATATAATCAAGAAACATCTATCTATTTGTCTATGTAAATGCACGAATATATGAATAAAAAGATTTTGTCTCTGGTTCATCAGAGGTGTTAAAAGGTAAGTTATCCAAGGAAGTGGCTAAACTTATCAGGAGATAAGCTTTCTATGACTTCATTGTGAGCTGACCTCACCTTCCCCCCCAGCTCTCCCAGGGGCTGCTCCAAAAGGAAGGTTAAACTCGCACTCCATCTTCTCCCTGGGAAAACAAAGTCACTTATTTCTACACTCAAGCAGAACTCATTCCTTTAATGCAGAATGCTTTATTTTACTATTGAGTAAAAAGAACTGGACAACAGTGAAAATGTATCTTGAATTTGAGATTGAACCTATGGTCTTTGCTAAGCAAGTACTCTACCACTGAGCCTCTGGGCCTTTTCAAACTTTGAGATGAGATCTCATTAAGTTACCTTGGTTGCCTTCAAGTAGTTGGGAGTATTGGTAGGAGAGCCCAAGGCTGGCTGAGAATACACCTTATTGATAACCTACTACAGAAATACATGCACACACAGAGAGCTGAAACCAAAGTTATGCACTGTCTAATTTATTTTATCCATGATAATATATTTTATTTTTTTAAATGAAACAATTCTAGTCATAGCTCTTTAAATTGATTACAGGGCCTATATGGATTAAAAAGTTCTAGTTAGGAGCTGGACATGGTAGTACTCCTATGATTCCAGAATTTGGGAGGCAGAAGCAGGAGGATCACCACAAGTTTGAGGCCAGTTTGGGATATATAGAGAATTCAGGGCCAGCCTGAACTACATAGCAAGACCCTTTCTCGAAAGGAAAACAAACAGAACCAACCAAACAAACCATAAAACCTCTAGTTAGGAATCTAACTTCTGGTTTGTTCTTTTTTTTTTTTTTTTTTTTTTTTTTTTTTTTTTTTTTTTTTTTTTTTTTTTTTGAGACAAGGTCTCTCTTTGTCGTTTACTCTGGCCCTGAGCTCGTTATGTAGACCGGGCCAGCCTTGAACTCACAGCAATCCTCCTGTCTCTGCCATATGAATGAGTGCTGGGATTACAGGCATGAACCACTATGCCCGGCACTGTGGTATGTGGTTACCAGGGATTGAATTCAAGACCTTGTGCTAGCCAGGTAGATGCCAGAACCACTGAACTAAATCCCTGGCCCTAACTTCTGGTTCTTACAGACAACTTTGAGAACTGTGTCCTCACAGAGTACCTCTACAACTATGTTCTTCACTTTCATACCTACTGGCTACATATCCAAGTTTTTAAGATGTGTTTGATGCTGGGGCTGTTTGCTGCTGTTAAAGCATACAGCTTTGCTATCAGGTTGACAACTGTGCAGGGTCAGCAGAGAGCACATCATAATTGCAGAGTACATAGGTTCTTTCTGTTCTCTTTCCATCAGACTCTCAAAGAATAACAACTGGCCTTTGTGTTTTCATACATGAGGTGTAAAGATCCCTGTAGAACCCTCAGCTGTTGGAAGCTGTTGGAACCCTCAGCTCCTATGTTCCGATTTTGGGGAAGAAGAGAGGGAACCTTCTCAGGTAAGAGGAAGTGTGCATCACATCAGCTAGTGCTTCTGCATTCTATCAGGATGTGGGCGTCCCTCATTCATCTTATCACTAACTACAGAGCTCATTTTGGTGAAGGTAGTGTTCATCCATTGTAGGAATACATGAAATGTTTGTTAAATAATGGGTTGATTTGTTGACCATGCAGTGATAAGACTGGAAGGGGCACTGGTTAACAATAAGTAAGGATTTTCTGCTCCACTCATAAACTTTAGGAAAAGAGTGCTGGAGAATTTTAGGACTGGTATTTCCTGAAGATCACTTAATCCCACATGTGTGTGTTGCACACAGAAGGCCAGACTTCAGGCAGCAGCTTCATGGAGGTGCTGTTGTGGAAGAACCAGGGAGTCTGTTACTCAAGGAGAGGGTCTCTCCTGGTGCTGTACTTCATTCCCTTAAGAACACAACATCATTACACAGTGGGTCCCAACTTTGGCTTAGGATGCGTAGTTATGTGTTTATAAGCTTTTTTTTTGGAGACAGGGTCTCATTTTGTAGTTCAGGCTGGCCCTGAGCTCAGCCTCAAACTCATATCACAGCAATCCTCCTGCCTCTGCTTCCCAAATGCTGGGATTACAGACATGAGCCACCATGTCTGGTGCTGTGGTATGTGGTACTGATTGCTGGGCATGAGTTTCCACGCCCAGTATGTTTACTAGGGAATAGAACCCCAGGCCCTTGTGCTTGCAAGACAGGCACCGGAACTACTGAGCTAAATTTCCCACCCTGTAAGCTATTTTTAAGAGAATAAGGAAAAAAAAGTCGTGCAGTTTGGGTAGGAGGAACCATTTGCAAAGCATCGAGCCATATGCAAATACAAGATTTTCAGCTTTCCAATCTTTTTTCATCCAGGCAGAATCAATCATCTTGACTGATTTCTGTACCATTATTGGGCAGAGAGAGTATCTGGCTTAGACGCTCATCTGTTTGATTGTGAAATGGGACCATAGGTTAAGAGACAGACTACTTAGAATAAGCAAAAGCCTAAAGCTCATGGTGTGTTTGTGGGTTCATTCACTATATGCATATCTATGTTTTGTGCATCAGCAAGTTGAACACAAAATTTAAAAATCCTATATTTTCACTAAAAGTATAGTAGGTAAATTTGTAATTTGCAATATATATAATAAGGGATATAGCAGAGGCAAGGACCCTAACTCTTCTGTAGAATTTCACAGGGGGTTGACTTCAGATGCACACAGGAGATTCTCTAAAATAGACCATCTACTAGCTCATAGAACATGCCCAAGTAAATACAGAGGAATTCAAATTATCCCATGCACTATATCAGATGCAGTGAAATTGGAAATCAATGCAAAAGAAACCACAAAACTTCATAAACATATGGAAATTAAACAACATTCTCCTAAACACCAATGGGTTGTTGAAATTAAAGAAGAAAGAAGAAGAAACAACGATGTCAGTACCACCTACCAGAACTTATAGGATACAATAGAAGCACTCCTATCATGGAAATTTATAGGGGTCAATTCCCATAACAGAAAAACAGAGCGAGTGCAAATAAATAACCTAATGTTGAACCTCAAGTATCTAGCCAAGGAAGAGCAAGTCAAACTTATATGAAGAGGGAAATTACAAAGACCTGAGTAGAAATTAATGCAATGGAGACTAAGAAAATGATGCAGACTCAATAAATTAAAGATTTGGTTCTTTGAAAGATCAAATAAAATTGACAAACCCTTAGCCAACCTCATCGAAAAAGAAAGAAAAGACTAAAATCCATGTAGTTAAGAATGTAACAGATGGGGCCAGGGATTTAGTTCAGTGGTTCCGTGGCTTGTCTTGCAAGTGCAAGGACCCGGGTTTGATCCCCGGTAACCACATATCATACTGGGTGTGGAGACTCACGCCCAGCAGCAATCAGTACTACATACCACAGTGCCGGGCGTGGTGGCTCAAGCCTGTAATCCCAACACTTGGGAGGCAGAGGCAGGAGGATTGCTGTGATGTGAGTTTGAGGCTGAGCTCAGGGCCAGCCTGAACCACAAAGCGAGATCCTGTCTCAAAAAAAAAATGTAACAGGTAAAATTACAATGAATCCTGCTGGAATCCAGAAGAAATGGGCAGTTTCCTAGATGTGTCTGAATGACCAAATCTAATTTAAAAACTTACAAAAATTCTGGGCCAGGGAGTTAGCTCAGTGGTTCCGGTACCTGTCTTGCAAGCGCAAGGACCCAGGTTTGATCCCCGGTAACCACATAGAACACTGGGTGTGGAGACTCACACCCAGCAGCAACCAGTACCACATACCACAGTGCTGGGCGTGGTGGCTCACGCCTGTAATCCCAGCACTCGGGAGGCAGAGGCAGGAGGATTGCTGTGATGCGAGTTGGAAGCTGAGCTCAGGGCCAGCCTGAACTACAAAGCGAGACCCTGTCTCAAAAAAAAAAAAACCTAAAAAAAACCAAAAACAAAAAACAAAAAACAAAAAACTTACAAAAATTTTAAATAAATCAGTATCAGTCAGCAAAATTGAAAATACAATTAAACATCTACCAACAAAGGAAAGTCCTGGTCCTGATGGCATTACTGCTGAATTCTACAAGAAATTTAGAGAGGCCCTAAAGCCACTTCTTCTCAAACTCTTTAATGAAACTGGAAGGAAAGTAATATTTCTAAATTTAAAGCATCAAATCACAGCAATACACACACACTCATGTTTATAGTAGCATGATTTGTAATGGCTAAATCTCAGAAAAAGCCCAGTGTCTATCAACTGACCAATGGATACAGATGTGAGAGGTTTTGTTTTGTTTTGTTTTGTTTTTGTTGTTGTTTTTTTTTTATACAATGAAGTACTACTCTTCCATAAAAAAGGATAAGTTTGAGGGCTGGGGAGTTAGCTCAGTGGTTCCGGTGCCTGTCTTGCAAGCACAAGGACCTGGGTTCGATCCTCGGTAACCACATAACAATACTGGGTGTGGAGACTCACCCCAGCAGCAATCAGTACCACATACCACAGTGCTGGGTGTGGTGGCTCACGCCTGTAATCCCAGCACTTGGAGGCAGAGGAAGGAGGATTGCTGTGATGTGAGTTAGAGGCTGAGCTCAGGGCCAGCCTGAACCACAAAGTGAGACCCTGTCTCAAAAAATCTTTAAAAAAAAAAGGATAAGTTTGAGACATTTCTAGCTAAATAGATGCATCCTGAGTCTGTATGCTTAAGTGAAATACATCAGACACCCATGTTTAAATACTGCATTATTTCTTTGG
>PVIR01034009.1:0-17470 GCA_004026965.1 Petromus typicus
AATAGTTTTGTTTTGTGAAACTCTTTAAGTTTTCCAGGTGTTATATCATGCCTTGTCTAACAAGTAAAATTTCAGTTCTTTCCTCCTGTTCAAGATGCTTTTTATTTCATTTTCTTACCTAATTGCTCTAGCCAGGACTTCTAGCATTATGTTGTCTGTAAGCACCAAGGTTGGGTATCTTTGACTTTCTTATTTCTAATATTAGAGGAAAAGATTTTACTTTTTCACCACTGAGTGTGATGTTATTTCTGGTCTTTTCATATATGACTTTTATTATCATGTCAATGTAATATTTCTATATTGTTAGTTTGTTTCAAGTTGTTAAATAGAAAGTAACACTGACTTTATTAAACATTTTTCTGTACCTACTGAGATGATCAAGTAGTTTTTAGCTTTCATTCCGCATCATACTGATTGGATGTCACATATAGAACAATTCTTGCTTCCTTGTAAGGACAGCTTTTTGATCAAGTTGCATGATCTCTTTATTGTTTCACTGAATTCAGTATGCTTAGTACTTTGTTAAGGACTTTTGCAACTACATTCATTATTTTGTTCATTTCTAACTTAAATTTACTGGAATATAAATAATACATAATGGCAAAAAACATAAAAATGTAAATAAATCAATTTTGCCAAAAAATACACGTAATAAACCCAGGCTTAAAAATAAGTTGATTTATCAGTTGATAACATGTATATCATAGACTAATTAAAGCAATATCAGTTAAAAAAATGTTTTCTAGGTTTCTGAATCATAATAGTAATAAATAATTTAATAACAAATAACTTGGTTTTTACTGCCAAAAATAATTCCTCTCTTATAAATTTTGTACTGTTCACAAAGGTAGTCTAAGAAATGTGAGGGTGCAAGTCTCCAGGGAAAATGACAATTGCAGAGTGCACAATATATGGTACAGACTCACAAGTACCATCTGGCTTCTAGACAGTAATTTTTATGTATCTTAAAAACAAGGTTCATTCACTTATTTGATAAATATTTCTTAAGTCCTTCCCATATGCTAGGAGATGGTCTCATGGATGGAGGGTGCCTTAAATCCATGGGTCATGCCCTGTCTACCATCATATTTGGAAATTCAACAAACGTTCCACATGACAAGTTGGTGAGAATGCTATATAAGAAACATAGACCAAAAAAATTTCAAAGGAATTTGTAGAACTGAAGCAAACAGACACTGAAGACTGTTGGGATGATGGGAACTCTGGACGCTCCTCCCCTTTTTTTGAATTGTTAAAGAAGCAGAACAAAGATACCTGGTGCTCAGTGAGTTGCACCTACAACTTACTGTGATGGACTCTGCTGAGAGCATTCTGAGGCAGAAATGAAGAAAAGAGAATCACCATGGAGATACTAAATTATGTCTGTTATTTTCAAATTGGACTAAATTCTCTTCAGTATTTCCCTCATTCGAAAAAATGATGAGACCTTTTTTATTAGAAAAAAATAGTCTACCTGTCCCCAAATTCTTACTCCAACAGTGGCACCATAGGTATTTGAAATGACATCTAATGTTTACAGCCTCAAAGCTTGAGAAAGGACTCCAACTGCACTAAGAAGTTCTCAGTAAGGGCAAGTTTAACTTGCTTCTAGACAGCAGTTTGCTCAGTCTGCAAGAAATAAATAATATCCGGCTTTAACTGTTTGCTTGTGATTTTCCTCAGATAAACTCATTTATCTGAGTTTAGGGTACACTGTATTTGTTTCTTCAAAAACATGAAATTGTGAGGGTTTCATTGATTTACCACAAACATTAAGTACTTTTCTATTTACTTTTTTCAGTCATATTTTCAGCTGTCACTGAAAATCACTAGTGTTGCCCAAAAGACTATCGATGTCTCGCAATGAAAAATTAAAAACACAGAACAGATAAGTTAAGGTGCATGAATTTCAGGGAAGGCAATGGAGAGGCCCCTTCTCCCTCCCACCTCAATTTGTGAATCCTTCTGACAAATTCATCCTTGAATTGATAGCGAAATTCAGTAAGACCTTTCTGCATGAACTCTTTAGCAACAAGAATTTAGTTACCATATAACTCTGTCAGACAGTATTTGTAATCCAGACACCTTGTTTCTGTATGAAGGCCATAATTTTTACTCCTTCCAAACTCATAGATCAATCTTTATCCGAAATCAGTTTCATGCTTTTCTTTGGAAAAACTGGCAGTCAGTGCTTCTTCGCGTCACCACATAGTGTGTCACACAATCATCTCTTAACACACGGCAGCTTCAGCTGAATTTGTTCCCCTCATTTCAACATTTTTCTCTGGGGCACATGCCTCTTCCACACCATCTTAGTTTGCTCACTGAGTAATGATGCAAAGGTGTGTCGTGGGATTTGCATTTGTGCAGTCAGCACAATCTGACTTTGTGAGAAGAGTAAAGGCAGAAAATAATATTTTCTCTGATAAGTCAATACAATGATGGCATTATGCTTCTACGTGCTAAGTGTTTCCTCATATTAATAATATGAGATTTTTTAAAAAGTTATATTTGAAAAATAGAAGAAGTTGATAATTTTACCAAATGGAAGGATAGAGTTGACAGTTTTCACCCATCAAGTCTGGTGTCATCTGCACATCCACAACGGGACTTGACCTAGACACTGGTTTATTAGCCAGCCATTGCCAGCTTGGAGAAAATGATTAACTTGCTTATGCTAATCACCACCTTCTCCATTACTCAACAATCAATCCACACCCCTCAACTGGAGCCCAACTCAGATGCCTTCTTCTCCAGAAAATTTCCTTTGCTTATTGTAAGCAACTAGGTTTCTTCCCCCTTTGCATTAAGTTATGCTGGCACCTATTTGGAAGAAGCTCATGTATTTAGGAGAAGCTATAGGAGACAAATGCTGAAGATTTGCAGAAAATAAAAATGACTACTAGACGCCCCTCTCCAGGTAAAATTCTGAAAGTATGTCATCACCTTTTGGCCCTAGAAATTAAGCTTCCACTGTGGAGAACAGAGAATTATGGTAGCAGGCATATGTTCAAGGTACAAATTTCTTAATATAAAATCATCACACACACACACACACACTATATATATATAGATATATATATCACTATCACTATATATGTCACTATATATGATATATTATATTATTATTAATACATTATATATTAATATATAAATATTATATATAATATAGAATCACTATATATATTACTTGGCAAGCTATCTGCATAACTTACATGGTTTGTTTTCCTCTCTTCTGTCCTGTCAAAGGAATCTCTTTCAAATCTCCTTCTTATTTTCTTCCTTATTATACTCCTTCTCATTTCATCTCCAAGGAGGAAGACAAAGAAACTATGATCATCTCTCTCTCTTTTGCTAATCCATAGAGAGTACAGTTATTCTGTCATATCCTCATCAAACATGGACCAATAGCAGAGACCTTCCCCACTATATCTTCATTTTTTCCCTCTGGTGGGAACCGGATATAGCAGAGGAGCTCTCAGTGGACTAGGAAGAAGTGAGGAGAATGGGCAAAGACTGACATTAGAAACTGATATTTCTCCCCTGAAGAATAGAAGCTCAGGGCAGTGATTTAGCTCAGTGCTTCTGGCATCTGCTTTACAAGCGCAAGGATCTGAGTTTGATCCCCAGTAATCACATACCACAATACCAGGTATGGTCATGCCCACCAGCAATCAGCATCACAATACTGGGCATGGTGGCTCATGCCTATAATCCCAGGACTCTGAAGGCAGAGGCAGGAGGATTACTGTGAGTTCAAGGCTCACCTGGGCTATATAGTGAGCTCAGGTCCAGCTTGAACTACAAAGTGACCGCCTGTCTTAAAAAAAAAAAATAGAATAGATGCTCAAAGGATAATTCAATAATATACTCTGTTATTTTAAAAGTACATTTTGACCATTGTTATCTATCAATAGGAGAATAAGCCAGAAATAAATAAGCAGAGAGAGAGGAGTAAGAATAAATTTACATGAAGAAATAATTTCCATAGCTGCAATAGAAACAAATTGCCCTAAAAAAATAAAATATTTTTCAGGTCAGATATTCAACAGAGTGGATTTTCACATGCTGGGAATTATTTAGATGGAGCACAGAGATGTACCAGACAAAATGCTGAGGTAAAAATTTAAGATTCACTGATAACAAACAATCAGAACTTTAATATCTAGTTTAACAAATTATAATCACACTACTTTAAAGCTGAGTTTGGGAACAGAAGTGATATAATGAACTTAATCATCTCCCTCCAAAAGCCTGTACATCTAACTGATGCTGTCAACCTGTCTTATTTTTACCAATGTAAATACAAGTACCTTCAATTATCTTTTACCTTGTACTTCTATTTTTATATTCTTTATTTAAAAAAGAGAAAGCAGCGGAGAGTACTTTTGAATATATTGATAGAAAATTCTTTTTTGGACACCAAGCAAAATGCCTATTTAAAAATAACAGTGAGAGGTAATATAGCTTGATATTAGTAACTGCATAATGTGAAATACAATGAACAAATCAGCAGAGAAAGGAAATGATGCCTGCTATAATACTCGTATAGAGTAAGTTCCAGTTTATGGCTTCTGAATAATTCTACCCAACAATTGGATTCAACTCTTGTAAGCTGTCAAGTACCTTGTCTAAAAAAAAATCTCTATCATTTATCATTTTTATTTTCTCTCGTTATAAGCAATACAGTTTGTTGTATAACTTTCAAACAATAGAAGAGAGAGAAAATTTTTTTGTATTGCCATTATCTAGAGGTAACTATTAGCACATTTTTGAGGCAATTTCCTCTAGTTTTTCAGATCATGTTTATGTTGGTTTTTCCCCACATTGTGCTCCTCTCTTTTATTCATAACATAAGGGTTGATGTCATTACAGCTTTATACATAATGTTATTTTTATTGTTTGTAAATTGTTCTGTGAAAGTGATGCACTATAAGATATTCAACCTTTCACTAAAGGTTTGCTGGAGAGCTCCAGTCCATTCTCACCAAGAGTCATGAGACAGACATTTATCTACCAATGTTTGGCATTTAATATGCAGAATAAAGCTTAAGAAACATGTAGGCTTGAGAGAGTAGACTCTTTCAAGTGTGCATCCGAGAATGATTCCCAGAACAACACTGCAGAACTGATGCACATAGGGAATCTGGAGCCCTTTACTGGGACTGGGACTTCAAGAATGCACTGCCATACCTGTGATCCAAGAAGCCAGCCCATTGCCAACCTAGATGCATAAGAAATAATGTCAAGAATCAACAAATGGGATCGCATCAAATTAAAAAGTTTCTGCACAGCAAAAGAAACCATTAATAGAATTAAAAGACAATGTACAGAATGGGAAAAAAAACTTGCCAACTGCACCTCAGAAAAAGGACTAATATCTAGAATATTTAAGGGACTCAAAAAAATTAAATCCCCCAAATTTTAGAGCTCACACTGTTGTCCTGAAAAATGAGTGAGTGTTTCTATCTAAGGTGAGTTCATTTTGTTCTGTGAAAGCCACTCAGGCTACCGGAAGAAAAAGAACTTTATAATGACAATCACCTTAGGCTGCTCTAGAGGCACACTGTACCCAATTGTTATGCTCTGTGAACTTGAGAGACCATGTCTCCTCACCTCTTCTGTCCTCTCCTCTCCTCTTCCCTCCACTCTTTCCCCTTTTTCTTCCCAACCTCTGTGTCTTCCCTTGTCTGCCATTGTTTCTAGCTGAGGGTTTGTGGGAGGCTGTCTAGGTGGAAAAGCAGATCTCAAAATGTGGTTCTAGCAATAGCAGCTGCATTATTATCTGAAAACTATAGAAAATAATTTTTTTTTGAGACAGGGTCTTGCTTTGTAGTTCAGGCTGGCCCTGGGCTCACTATGTCGCCCAGGTGAGCCTTGAACTCAGAAATCCTCCTGCCTCTGTCCCCAGAGTGCTGGCATTACAGGCATGAGCCACCATACCCACCATTATGGCATGTGGTAGTGATTGCTGGTGAGTGTGAGTCACTATATCCAGCGTTGTTGTATGTGGTTACCAGAGATCAAACTCAGGACCTTGCACTTGCAAGGCAGACACTAGAACCACTGAGCTAAATCCCCAGCCTGAAAAACAGATTCTTAGATGGCACCAACAACATGCTGAATAAAAATCTCCAGCATTGGAACTTAGTCATCTGTGTACCAACAAACCACACAAGTGCCTCTGAGACCTATTGAAGTTTGAGAGCTGCTGGACTAAAATATAAAGTGTGAGTGACATGATAACAGATGCTCAGGAAAACAATTTCATTTAGATTCCACGTTCAGGTGAGTAGAGTCCTACAAAACCTTTTTGAAAGACAGCAACATACAGCAAGTTACAGCACCCCATAGACTTCTGGTCAATATACTGTTCTTAGTCCTCCTCTCCCTGCATTGATATTCAAGGCCAATGGTCAGTAGCAGCACCAGAGAAGGAAATGAGTCCAGGATGAAATGTAAATACAGGGTTTGAGTCTCAAAATGTGTAAAAGTAGATAATACCAGAGTTGTTCAGGGGAGAGAGTCACTGTCTTTAACACTTGAACAGTCCATCAGTCATGGCAGAAAGAGTTGCAGTTTATGTCAAAGGAACTGGGCACTGGTCTCAATTTCTACTCAATTACTCTATGATCTTTAACTGTAAAATCATTATTAGCTATGACTTCTGTAGGTCACATTCAGTCCTAGTATATCTTTTTCCATTCTGTGTGACTCTTTGGACCTAAAAACTACCTGAGAGTTTCTTCTACCCTTCTGATTCTGTGATTTTTAAATCAGTAAATGTTGCTTCATTTGTGAAGCCATAATCAGAAAGAATCTTGAGAGAAAGCAAGACAAAGCGACAAAGACAACAAAGGCCATTTAGAAGGAAGGAAAGATTGGGGAATAATCAGACATGTAAGGGAAGTGTAGGTCAAGAGAAGAGAGAGAAAAAACATTACAGATGTAAGAAATCCTAGGCTATGTGGAACTTCAACTCACCAGTATGTCTGGCTAGTGATTTCTCGGTCAAAGCCTGGAGACACCAAAAGATAGACAAAGCAAGTAGGACAGGAGCAACAAAATAAACGAAAAAATGCATCTTAAAAGTCAAGTGATATTTCAGCCTTGAAAAAACAGATAGCTTCCTGCTAAGAAACTGAAAAAGTCACCAGTTCTTTGAGACGATCTTTAAAAAAAAGTCAAGGTCAAAATAAGATAAAGGCAGTAAAACTTCTAGCACGATTCTTGGCCCCAAATATCCCACTGTCCTTCCTCCTCACCCACTCCATAAAAGAGTGAATTATTCAAGGTCACAAGGCAGAGACAGTGCCCAACACCAGTATTTTGTGACTCACAGAATCCTTTTTTCCAACAGCACCACTCTACACTTATTTTACTTTACATTCTATCATTCACTTGACTTCAAACCATCAACTAGACTGGATCCCTATTTGGTTAAAATGCACATAAATTCAGCCTTCCTGAGCACCATACATACATACACATGTATGCAATAATACATACACCAGCTCTTCCAAGGAACTTGGCTTGCTCAGGTAAAAAATTCATGTCTATCTCATTTTTATCATTGTCCATTCTAGGAAGAAGTAAATTTGATCAGTGTTCATTGGTTATATCAAGCTTTGAGATGGCTATTTCTGAGGCTAGATTTCCTCAGAGAAGTTTACTTGGATTAACAATTCTGAAAAGTCATTATGCATTTATTTTAATCTCTTCCCTGAGAGAATAATTTCTGTACAGATGAAAGCATAAGTGAAAAGCAGCTATTGTGTATGCACAGTAGCATATTTTTAAACCCTGTCCTATTAAGAAAGAGAGGATAACTACAAAATGTGCCCTAAGAATCAAGGTCCATATTTTACATTACTGGGTGTTACGCTGTTAAATCAATGCATGCTGGGCGAAAACTTTTCTCCTAATGTGTGCACAATTTTATAGGTTCCTCGACTACAGTGCAAAATGCATAGGTACGGTGTGACTTCTTAAGTCTATAATTCTTTAATAGCTTTTGCTTTTAATGTTTCTCACTCTATTTGTTCAGTAAATGGCTCATTTTAGATTGAAAAGCAAAGATAATTGAGCATGAAGGTGCTGACTTGGTGTTTCTTCTGAAAGGGTTAATGACCAATGGGCAGGGAATTGAAATTAAAGTGAGATGGAGGAGGAGGGGTTGTGAGGCTGTACCTTAAAAAGCATTTTCCATTTATTTTGGAGGCTTACTATACGTACAGTGATCTCTGAACCAAAATCAATGCTAATATATGATGTTGAAAACCAGAACCCGACAATGCAGGCACTATCTCTGATCTCTGTTTAAGGGGGTCAGGAGAAAGTGGGAGACATACAAAACTGGGTAACGAAGCTGACTAAAGGATGAGGAGGAGCAGAAAGGCCTCAGAATCTTTACAGTGAAAGTGGAGATCCTGCGCACCTATTCCTACTTGGAAGAGGAAATAGTATGGGCTAGATAGAGATAATGTAATATTTCTAAATGTGAATATTTCCAAAACCTGGAATCAAAGGAACAGATACAAATTTGATATAAGAACGTATTTGCTACAAGAAAAAAGACACAGTCACAGAAATTGTGGAGCTGATTTAAGAAGAAAGCTAGAGATTCCTATTGGAAGAAGAGGAGCCATCAAAGTTTTCAAACAGGAGAGAACACATCCATCTTTTTACCGCCCACCTTCCCCCACTTGGCCCATGGAATCTGCAATCCACGGGAAACATTTCCTCGGTAGCCCTCAGTTGTGGAAGAACTGCGAAATAACTTGTTTCAACAAAATCTAAAGGGCTTTCACTTTTCAGAGATCTTGTCAATACAATGTCTGCCTCTAGTCAGTCCTGAGCAGTAGCTGTCCAGAGCCGAGGAGCCTCTGAGAAGCAGGGCAGAAGGCAAAGCAAAAGCAGCGGTGCTGACATTCAGCCTGCAGGCGGTTTCCTCACCAGGACCTGCAAGTCTTTTCTTTTTCCTTTTCCCCCCACCCTGCATCCCCCCGCACCCCACATACACAATCTTTGTTTTCTTTTTTCTTTATTATTACCACATTTGTTTTCCCCTATTTACCCTTACACTCTTTCCTTTTATATATTTTCTACTTTGCAATATCAACTACAATTCAATTACAACTTCATACTCTCATATTAGAGAAAAGATATATTTACACATCTATGACCTATTTATTTCACTTATGAGGACATCCTCAAGGTACATCCATTTGAGACCTGCAAGTCTTTAATGAGACATCCACACACTCAGTACAGAAGAGAAAAGAATTGCTCAAGACAGAAGGACAAGTTTTGCCTTTCTGTTTAAGATATTCTTCTGTAAAATTCTGCAGATTCGACGAGAGTGCTTCTGTTTCCCTCTCCTTAAGTAGTACTCATCACACTTTAGTCAGAGTCTGTTTAAACAAAAAAAGAAATATGAACTAGATACATCAAGAGAAGGACGCTGCCTGTCAATGTTATACACAGGTGCTATCACTCATCTGTGCTCAGGGGAAACTAAGAACCTCATCAGTGTTCAGTTTTTGCTATGGAAGAAGTGTTCTGGGAATGACTGAATGAATCAAGTTGTTCTTAAATACTGGAACACACCGAAGCTGGTTATGCACTTCAGTTTTATTCTTGTCTTTGGTTCTATCCTTTATACCTACCCTTCTATTAAAGGTTGCAGCCTTTAATTTCTCTACTATGAAAAACTACAATATCCTTTCCTCAGCTGCCTGACTTACTGAGATGCTGCAAGATTTAATGAGCTGTCACTTACAAATACCTTTGAGTTCCTGATAAGAGACTTGGATACATTCAATATTACCACTATTATGTTCATTGTTGCTTTGGCACCCACCTCTGTGTCCCGTGGTATTATTGTTGCTTTGAGTTAATAGCAGCTTTGTGCCCCCCCCCCCACTTTTAGCACCCAATGTAGCAATAATAAAATGCTCATGTAGTTCCAATATTTTTCCTTCCAATTGCTACTAGGCTATTTCAGATTTATATTTCATTCACCTCTTAAGCAATTACCAAAGAGAAATGAAAACTTGCTCACATAAAGACTTTTTTTTTTTTAGGTTTTTTGAGACAGGGTCTCGCTTTGTGGTTCAGGCTGGCCCTGAGCTCAGCCTCAAACTTACATCACAATCCTCCTGCCTCAGCCTCCCGAGTGCTGGGATTACAGGCGTGAACCACCACGCCCGGCACTGTGGTATGTGGTACTGGTTGCTGCTGGGTGTGGGTCTCCACGCCCAGTATTGTTATGTGGTTACCGGGGAATCGAACCCGGGTCCTTGCGCTTGCAAGACAGGCGCCGGAACCACTGAGCTAACTCCCCGGCCCCCCACATAAAGACTTTTTATAAGAATGTTTATAGTAGTGTTATGCATGATATCTCCTAACTGAAAACAGCTTATGTATTTTTCAATAGCAGAATGGGTCAATAAATTATCATACAATTTTACTCAGTGGCAATATCACTTGGCAACAAAAGGAAATAATATACTGATATACTCAATATCTGGGAAGAATCTCCAAAACATATAGGGAGAAAGCAGTCTGGTACAAAAGTACATGACATGTAATTGCATTGACTCAAAGCTATAGAACAAGCTAGACTGTCCAGTGTGTGCATGCGCGTGCGCACACACACACACACACACACACACACACACACACACGAGCATGCACATAATCAAAGTAAAATGCTACTGGTAATACACACATGGTGGGCATATAAAAGCTTATTATGAAATTCTTTTACCTTCTATATGTTTGCAGATTTTCAAAGTTTAATATTACAGAAGGAAAAAGTCACAGACCTAACAGAACCAGAACTTCCTGACTAGAGATAGGAACTTTGGTGAGGGTTCTACTTTATCTCTAAAGCCCTCTCACCAGCACTGCTCTGGAGAAAGGAGTTATTCTGATCACCATACACAACTGCACAGATCCATGGTGCTCAGAAGACTCCTGAGGGAAAACTTCTCATTGTCACTTTTTGAACTTTAGCTGTGGGTCTCCTTTTCTTCGTTACCTTGAACTTTCCACATTTACTTTTGTCTTTTATCAAGGAGTTCTTTTTTCCACTTGTGTGAGTCATGATATAGAGAGGTGTCTCTCAAACAGTTGAATGTTCGGGGATAGCCCAGTGACTAGCTTGCATTAGCGCACATAAATAAGCCTGCTCCTGATCGTACAGCAAGCTGCACATCACAGCTCTGGACTCCCAAACACTTAACTCTGACTTCGCAAGCAGAATCAGCCCTGAAGTGGCTCCAGGATTCTCACAGGTAATCGCCCAGAAAACGGATTTGACTAAGTACTTTTTGTATTAATGGCTACACTCTGATGGGCCCAAAGGACGAATTTGCTTTTTGTTCTGTTTATGGGTTGTCTTACTTGGTTTTTGTCTCTTGGATGAGGCACAATTAGCTGAGAATTCTCAGCAAAGCCCTAGCAGTTATAGTACAGTTTGCTATCTTCTTATGCTTTAAAAGCCACATTAAACAATGAACAGTGAGAAAGTGTCCTGGACTCGCTTCTCCCAGAAGCCAACCTAACTAGGTCTGCTTCTTTGCTTGACTACCTAATCTATCATGGCAGGTTTAAAGATTACTTTCACAAGTAGGATCTTAGTGAAGTATGACCTTACAACAAGGACTATTGAAGGGCAGGACAATATTTTCATATCTTTTTAAGATGGGGCCCTGGTTTTTAAAAAGTTTAGTGCAGAGAGAAAGGATAGTCTTATTTAAAAGTTTCCTCATTTTCTGCTTAAATTTGCAACATTTACCCTTTGGCTTCAAACCTAATTAAAAAAGTATTACATATATGATACAGATTGTTTAAAAAACAGAAAAACCAAACAAAAATAACAAAATACATCTATCATTTCACCAGTCAAGGTAAGCACTACCACTATTTAGATATAAAGTCATGCACCACATAATGATATTTTAATGAATGGTACACTGCATGTGCCACAGTGGTCTGAGATTATAATGGGGCCAAAAAATTTCTGTCACTGTGCTTGCTTCGGCAGCACATGTACTAAAATTGGAACAATACAGAGAAGATTAGCAGGCCCCTGTGCAAGGATGACATGCAAATTCATGAAGCGTTCCATATTTTTCAATACTAGGTGTGGAGACTCACACCCAGCAGCAACCAGTACCACACACCACAGTGTCGGGTGTGGTGGCTCACACCTGTAATCCCAGCTCAGGAGGCAGAGGCAGGAGGATTGCTGTGATGTGAGCTTGAGGCTGAGCTCAGGGCCAACCTGAACTACAAAGCGAGACCCTGTCTCAAAAAAAAAAAAAATTCTGTCACCTACTTACATCATAACGCAATGCATATTCACATGTTTGAGGCAGTGCTGATGCAAATAAACTTGGCATACTTTCAATTCACAAAATTTCATATAATTATGGATAGTTCATACTGCTTAATAACAATGATTAACAACTACATTATAGGTTATGTATGTACGTCACTATCATTATTTTAGTGTGCACTTCTACCGATAAAGTTTATAGCAGATGAGAAGTTCACTGTAAAACAATATGCAGTGTTACAGTAGCGACAGCCTCACACATCTTATGTTCGCTGTAACTCTTGATTACAGTATTCCCTCTTGGTTTTGATTAATCTAGTGTGTTTTATTCACTGTGGCCCCAGAAGAGAGCCATATAGCCCATGGATAGCCTAGTACACAGTGGGCTATATTATCTAGGTCTATGAAAGTACACTCTGTGATATTCATTCAATTACAATCTTAAAATCACATTTCTCAAAACATACTGTTAAGTGAGGTATGACTGCCTGTCATCTTGTCTATTTCGTTTGTTTTGATTTCTGCTATGTGCTATCTACTTTTACACATAAGAATAATTGTTTCCTCTTTTTAGTTTCTATTCTGGAAAATAGTCAAGAAAACAAACTATCAAACTGACTACATGTGCAATTTTTATACTGAATAATAGTTTTAGTAATGATAAAAGTAATAAACTCAAAATTTCAATAATTAAAAACTACATTGGTAGAAAAAGCATATCACCCGCAGCATCACTATTCAGTAATATCACCACTTATAAATTGGAAGATATCTTTGCAGCTATTTCTGTCTGCTTGTAAATGTACAAATATATAATTTTCTAAAAAATAGATTATGCAAAAAAGAGTATGCTATAAGACTGTTCTAAGTATTATTTTATTAATAGATATTTTAAATTTCTTGCTGTCACAAATAGTGCTGCAATGGCTATTATTTAACAGAAGTAAATGGTATGACTACTAGTGTATAGGTCAAGTTTCCCTAGAGAGGCAAAACTAATAGCATAGCTATAGTTATGCATGATGTGATCACCAAATACAGCAACTATTTCAATAAAAAATTTAAATTTATTACACTGAAAGACACATTTCCATTAATCCCCTCAAAATACTCCCCTTCACTTAAAAAACATTTATCCAGTCATTCTTACCACTTTCTGAAGCAGTTCTGGAGTTCTCTTTTGTGAATGTCTTTAGTTGTGTTGTCTAGGCTGCCTCTATGTCCTGAATTGACTCAAAATGTTTATAGCAATTTCTGTGAGATAAAAACTGACAGTAAGTATTCATCCACCTTATTCACCAGATCTGGCATTGTGTGACATTTTAACCTTCCTCAAAGCCAAAATGACCATGAAAAGTATTTGTTTTGAATCTATTCAGGACATGGAGGCAGCCATGACGATGTAACTAAAGATGCACAGGAAAGAGGACTCCAGACCTACTGAGAAAGTAACAAGTATGTTCGAAGCAAGGGGAATTTTTTAGGAGGTCAAATGGTAATGTATCTTTTACTGTAACAATTGCTTTTAAAAACACATTCACTGTACTTTTCTCATGCCTCATACAAAGAAGAGAGGAGATTTATTTGTCAATAGCTCATGCAGCTGTGAAGGCTAAGAGGTCTCACGATAGGCCCCTCTGTAAGCAGGAGAACCAAGAATCAGCAGCATGGCTCAGTCCAAATCCAAATGCCTCAGAACTAGAGAAGCCAAAACTACCCCCATAGTACGAGGCTAAAGGAAGGCTCCAGGAGAATGATGCATGTACATTTTGGGGTCTAGAACCCAGTGAACTTGGAGTTCTGGAGTCAAGGAAAGGAGATCGATTGCCTTCACGTCCAAAGACAGAGAATGTGCACTCCACCTTTTCTCTGCCCTCAGGATGCTACCTGACCACACTAGGTAGAGATCTCTTTTACTCAGACACTGATTCTAGTGCCATTCTCTTCCAAAAACATTATCACAAACAATACCCGGAAAGACCACTTTACTAAGGCATCCCTTAATGCAGTAAAACTAAAATCAAAATTAGCCATTATAACCACTGTCTGTAGATATATCTGTATATTTCTCAGATTTGCTGCAAAAACCAATTTCAACAAAACAAAACAAAATATTTTCTAAAACAAAATATTTTATTGCTTGATCACATCATAGTCCAATACAAAGTGTCAAGCAATGATGGTTGTAGGATCTGCTCCACACAGCCACTTTGAGACATGGGCTCCTTTATCTTGTGGTTCCATTTTTCTTAGGGCTTTATGCTTTTCTGCATTCTGCCCATGGTTGGGAAAAATCAAGAGGGCACAAAGGAAATACACACATCCACTCACAACCATGTGACCCAGGAAGTGTCATCTGTATCTATATTCTAAGTGAATCCACCTACTATATACAAGTCTTGGTAAGAAAAAAAGAAAAGCACAGATATTGGACAAACTAATAGCATTCTTAGGATATTTACTAAATTTTATCCAATAGGATAAATTCATAATCAGAATCAGTGAATCAATGGTCAATGATGATATTTTATATTTGTAGATAATGTGAAATTATTCTCTGAGAAAATCAGTCTAAATCATACTCCTACAACAGTCCATTCAGTGTGTATCTTTTCCCAAATTTTGTTTAGCAAGAAATATTTTCATGGATTTAAGTATTTATCAGTTTTAAGGATGAAAAAGCATTATCTTGGAGTTTTTTTTTACATTTATTTATTTACTTATCAGAGAGGGTATGTTTCTAGTCAGAGGAGATAATTTGCATTTCTTTTGCCAAATGTAGATTCTTGGTTTTTAGCATTTTTCTTCTGGCTCACTCATCTTATTCAGTGACATATAGCATATGTGTATCAATCTTATTAACTTTTGCCATATATGCTAACTCTTTCCACCATAGTTATTTTTAATTTCATAGGCTATCTACCATACTGAATTTTATACTGTAGCTATAGTTTAACATAGTTTCTGACTTTGCTGACGTACTTAGAAAGACCTTCCCAACAAAAGATTATAAAAATACTCAGTACTATTTTTTGGTAGTTTAATGGATTTATTCTATCTACTTGAAACTAATCAATGGTCAATGTAGAAAACTTGGAAAGAAATAGAATAATGGAAAAACAGAAAAATCACTGACAGTCTCACCATGCAAAGATAATTGCTGTAAATATTTGAAGTGTGTATCTTTGCTTATTCTTTACTACTATACAAGGCCAGTCAGGGAAAAGACACTGTTCACACACCACTGCATACTGTAATATGTTCCAGGAACTTCTTAAGGCAACTAGAGTATGTATAACCTAAGTGTAGAAATTTTTAATTGAATTTAATTTTTAATTGAATAACTATTTATCACACTGTACAAATATAGAGAAAAATAATTCAGCTGGCAATGTGTATAAATGTGACATAAGAAATTGAGAGCATAAAAAGAACTGTAAGTATAATTTACTGTCATTTAGCACCTTATTCCCAGTAGATCCCAAGTTATTCACTTTGATTCCAAAAAGATATTACAAATATTATATTGTTAACAACCATGTCATATCTATTTAGAAATGAAGCAATGTGCACAGAAACACATAAATTGGTATTTACCAAGGCAATTTTGAAATTTCTCAGGCAATTATATTTGAAAGTACATTTGTATTGATTGCAGAACTTATATAAGCCTTGTTGTAGATTTTTATTAGTGTATTCATTTTTATAAGTTGGTACACGCATATGACTTATCATAATCATCTTAATTTCATTCTGCCCACACCTTTCTCCATCACCAAAAGTCTACTGTCTAGGTCCCGCCGTCTTGTCTTTGTCTTATTCATACATTCACTTATATTTTAGGATTCTTATATGGGAGAACACAGAGATATTTAACTTTCTAATTCTGGCTTACTTCACTTCACATGATAGTCTCAGGTCCATCCATTTTCCTACCGATGATATAATTTCTTTCTTCTGTGTGGCTGAGTACTATTCCATTCGCTATAAATACTCTATTTCATTATCATTTCATCTGTTGAAGGACACGTAGGCTATTTCCGTAGCTTAGCTATTGTGAAGTATGAGGCTTTATGACTCAGGATATGTCTGTGTAATTATATTACACTGTCTTAACTTCTTTCAGAAAGTTGTATAGCTAGATCTACTGGTTTTTGGATTTGGGGGTTATTTTAGTTTTCTGAAAAATCTCTACACTACTTTCTAAAGTGGTTATACTAATTTATATTACCACACACATGTCCAAGGGTCCTTTTCCCACATCTTTACCTGCATTCACTGGTTTTTGAACTCTCGATAACAATGACTGACGAGAGTGAGCTAAACTTCAAGTGATTTTTATTTATATTTTCCTAATATATAAAGATGTTAAACATTTTTCATACACTAATTGCCTATTTTTACTTCCTTTGGAAAGTGTTTATTCAGTTTATTTTCCCATTTCTGATTGGATTATTTTATTTTGGGGAGTGAATTTTTCAGCTCTTTTATATATACTAGATATTCATCCTCTATTTTGCAACTTAGCAGAATCCTTTCTCAAACACACACAAAAAAAAAGAAGGAAAAAATTCAAAGGATATTGTTTGAGAAAACATCAATTTCTCTTTTATTGTTGGCAATATGTTTGCAATGTATAATAATTACATTCATCTGGGGGACCTGGTACTCTTGATATTATTTCCTTGATATTATTTCTTGATTAGATTTCTCTTTTAAAAGTCTTTCCTTTGTTTGAGCCTAGGACAATGAGTATTTCTCCTCTGTCTTTCAGTAGTTTCAATGTTTTTGGTTTTTATATCTACGGCTTGATCTATTTTGGCTTAATTTAAGTACAGAGTGAGAAATTGGGATGTAATTTCAATCTTCTGCATGTGGATGTCGAGTTTTCCCAAAACCACTTGTTAAAGAATCTCTCTTCTACAGAGGATGGTTTTGTCTTTTTTGTCAAAGCTCAGGTGGCTGTAGGTGCGTGGGGTGGTTTCGATGCCTTTTGCTCTGTTCCATTGGTCTACACGTCTGTGCTCTGCTCCTCTGTTCCGCACGTCTGTGCTCTGCTCCACTGGTCCGCACGTCTGTGCTCTGCTCCACTGGTCCGCACGTCTGTGCTCTGCTCCACTGGTC
>PVIR01034010.1:0-17615 GCA_004026965.1 Petromus typicus
CCCAAAGTCAGAAATGGACAAGTTTATTTTAGCTCACAGTTTGCAGAGCCTTCAGTCTTTAATATTATAAATTAACAGGAAACATCTAGACTCATAATAAAGGGAAATAGCTGAACCTTTAGTTTGTTTGATTTTTTTTTTTTTTTTTTTTAGGTTTTTGGAGACAGGGTCTCGCTTTGTGGTTCAGGCTGGCCCTGAGATCAGCCTCAAACTCACATCACAATCCTCCTGCCTCTGCCTCCTGAGTGCTGGGATTACAGGCGTGAGCCACCATGCCGGGCACTGTGGTATGTGGTACTGGTTGCTGCTGGGTGTGGGTCTCCACACCCAGTATTGTTATGTGGTTACCTGGGAATCGAACCCAGGTCCTTGCGCTTGTGAGACAGGTGCCAGAACCACTGAGCTAACTCCCCGGCCCTAGTTTGTTTGATTTTTAAGACTCTCCACATTGATTTCCACAGTGGTTGTAGTATTTTACTATTTTAAATTGTTATCAACAGTGGAGAAGAGTTTCTTTCGTCCATAGCTGTTCCCTTTCTAGGTATCTTTCTGAAAGCATTAAAGTCATCATGCCACAGTGACACTCATGTACTTGTGTTTACAGCAACATAAGTTTATATAACTTTATATATTAACATATATATATAAATTTTATGTGTAATTTATATATAACTAAATATAAGTTTTATATATAAGTTTATATGTAGCTAAATATAAGTTTATATATTAACTTATAATAGCTAAATTTGAAAAATAGCCCATGTGACCATCAACAGATAAATGGATTATACAAAAGTATAGTATTATCTGGCCACAAAGAAGGATAAACTTGAGATATTTTTAGGTAAATAGATTTATTGAGATACCTGAAACTTAAATTAAATAAGTGAGATGTAAAAGTTTAAATGTCATATCATTTCTCTTTTGTGAAAAACTCAAAGTGTAAATAAGGAGTAAAATGCAGGATCGATATTAGTAAGAAGTTACTGAAATGGGAAAGGGAACAGAGAACATGGTGAGGGGAGGCAAAAGGGTTTATTTAAAAGAAAGATAATTTAAGAAAAAATGCAAACATAGATTTTTGCAGTTTGGGCGAGAAAGAAGAGATGAAGAGAGGGAAGCAAAAGGAAAAAAAGAATTGAGATATAATATGTGCAGGAATAAATTCCCCACAATGAATGTGATCATTATGTATGGCAAATACATCCTAGTAAAAACATAAATTAATTGTTTAAACATCATAGTACAGTAACCTTTAAATAAATCAAAGATGAAGAAAACATTTTACAGACTTTTATAGAGAAGGAAGAGTGAAAGAAAAAGTTGATGTTAAAAAAAGGAACAATGGGGCCGGGGAATTGGCTCAGTGGTTCCGGCGCCTGTCTTGCAAGCGCAAGGGCCCGGGTTTGATTTCCCGGTAACCACATACAATACTGGGCGAGGAGACTCACGCTCAGCAGCAACCAGTACCACATACCACAGTGCCGGGCGTGGTGGCTCACGCCTGTCATCCCAGCACTCGGGAGGCAGAGGCAGGAGGATTGTGATGTGAGTCAGAGGCTGAGCTCAGGGCCAGCCTGAACCACAAAGGGAGACCCTGTCTCAAAAAACCTAAAAAAAAGGAACAAAGCATATATAGAGAGGATGGGAGTTGTGGGGAGGACAGGGGAATAAGAAAAAAGGAGAACAAAGGTATGTCGTGCACAGGTACAAATTCTCAATGTTGGATGTGATCATAATATGTGTATGTATATGTATTGCACCAATAAAATTAATTTTGAAAAAGAAGAATAGTGAACCCAAGAGTAAGAATCAGATTGTTATATTTTTCAAATTCTCCATTAAGAGCAACAAAACCATATCTATTTGGCTCAGATTAATCTCATATAATCAGGAAAACAGTTATAAATTTGTTTCCTCGCCATTTTCCAAATTAGCATTTCTGTCTGGATTTCATTTAATACACATGTATAATATACCTTCTGATATTAACAATAATCAAAGACATGTTTAGTTTAAATATCAAAAATGGAAATCAGAAAAACTTATAAATGTATTATAGAATGCCATGAGGATAGTGACAAAGGCTTTAGGTCATCTCCGGGAGATTTGGGTGTTTCTTGTTTTCACTTCAGATGATTCTCACCTTGGTGTTACTCAAAGCTTTTGGCATTGATGTTAAACTCTACCCTTTTTTTTTAAAAATTATCTTTATTGGTACATTAAATATACACATCATGATTGCACTCCATAATGGGGATTTGTACCAGTATAAGACACAACTTAATTCTCATTTTTTCCCATAGCCCCACCCACCCTACCACCCCCCATATATATAAAATTTGTTTCCTTACTTTTTTGTTACTCTTAAAGCAGGAGCAGCCCTGAAGGAAGAGAGACTGGAGTAAAGTGAGCCTCAAAAGCCACCATAGCCTCTTGTTCTTTGCAGCCAGTGTTTGTTTATCCAACACGTGCAAAGAACAATTGCAGAGAAATCTTTGTTCAGAAGAGCGACAGTGCCACATGTCTGGCTCCAGCTCGGTCTACTAACAACTATTTCCATATAATGTATATTGCATGCCTGGCAGGGTGAGAATATGTGGATTACTTATTGAGCTCTTAGAATTTATTTCATGCAAAATTAATCAAAGTTAGAGAACTGATAAAACCTACCCAATGTCACCTACTAGTGAGAATGGCCAGGCAATTTGATTAAAAAAGAAAAATATGCTCAATTTTAAATCCTACATTTTTACTTTCTAAATTACTAAATTTGTGGTTGAAACTTCCCTAGCTTCAAAGGGAAATGTTATACAATTATAATAAAGCTTTAAATATTAAAATATTAAACTATTATTAACTCAAGATTTTTATAAGCTATCCTATAAAAGGAGCACATATATTCAATGAAGTTTATATTATAAATTAGGATACCAGTATAATAAACACAGCTGTGGTTTCTCCTACTAATTTAATTTGAGGTAAAATGTTCATGATTCTACCCTAAAGAGAATTCCACCTCCACGACAGTGTGTGAGTTTTCCATTGTATATCACATACAATTAATTCTTTCTTTTTTGTTTTATCGATATATTTCCAAAAGTTTCCTTGTTAGTTACTTTTCTGTCATTGCTAAAACAGAATAGTCAACATTCAAAGTTAGAAGGGAGGAGTTATTTGGTTTACAGAGGGTTCACTCCATAATCAACTGGCTCCAAAGCAGAGATAGCAAATAGCCACTGCAAAGGAGAAACAATATGGTGCAGATGAGGTTGCAAAAACAACAAGGGGGAGTGTAGCAATGTATTTCTACTCTTTTTATCTTACCCCGACTACTGGGATTAGGGCCACTTACTTATGGTTCAGTAATCATGTGTCCCAAATCCCAGCATCGCACATCTCAGATTCAACTACTTCTGATCAAGCAGAGACTTTGGGCAGACATCCAGACCTACACCTTAAGACATTCTATAAAACCTAAAATGTCAACCCTAAGTAAACCAGGCTTTCTTTTCAAGCATATAATCCAAACAAAGACAATATTTCATGATATGTCATGATTGCACATTTTTCCCTTCCAATTCTCCTGACTATTTCTTGTCATGTTCTTGTGGCTTTGATGAAGATGTTCAAATGGTGGTTGAAAGTACAGTGATGGGTACATATAGTGGGCAGATGCCTCTTGGGAATAGGTGTAGGTTCAGTTTCTATAGTTCATTCATTAGGAGTTTTGTCGGATTTTCTTACATAATGTTTAACATATTCAAACATTTCCTTTCTGGTCCTAATTTGCTAACATGTTTTATGCTGTTCTAAGCTTAACATCTACTGTCTCTGCATTTAAGTAATATTTTCTTCTTTGCAAATTAAGGTTATGTATGTACTGACTCATTTTGGTTTTTTGGACTTTTAAGGACAGGTTCTTACCAGGTAGTCCAGGTAAGTCCAGGTAGTCCTGAACTCAGTATATCACCTAAATGGGCTAACTTTAAAAACTAAGTCCTTCTGTCTCAGCCTTCCTGGTCCTGGAATTACAGGAATGAACCACCATGTCATGTTTACTGATTCATTTTTTTCTTCTGTTCCTGAATTTTTTTTTTTGTTTTTTGTTTTTTTTTTTTTGAGACAGGGTCTCACTTTGTAGTTCAGGCTGGCCCTGAGCTCAGCCTCAAACTCACATCACAGCAATCCTTCTGCCTCTGCCTCCCGAGTTCTGAGATTACAGGCGTGAGCCCCCAGGCCCGGCACTGTGGTATGTGGTACTGGTTGCTGCTGGGCGTGAGTCTCCACGCCCAGTATTGTTATGTGGATACCGGGATCAAACCCAGTCCTTGCGCTTGCAAGACAGGCGCCGGAACCACTGAGCTAATTCCCTGGCCCTATTCCTGAATGTTTTTATTGGATGAGTCCTATCTTATCATAACAGGTCATCATTTAAACATATTTTAGACATCTCCAATTAATATTTATATATTTTATATTTACAAAATTTTCTGTACTTTTATTTTCTCATTTTATCCATATACCTTCATATGGACTTCATGTCAAAAGTACAGTAAACATTTTATAGTAATTATTCAGATTCTTTAGTATATTTAGACTCTTTCCTCTTTTTAAGGGAAAATACTCAAAGGGTAAAAATAATGTTTTGAGAGAAATAAAATAAAATTTGGAAAGAAAACTAACACTATTTCATTTTTAATAGTTTAATTATTAATCTACACACAATTTTCTTCTTATTTTTTTCTATAGCAAAACAACCTTTGTACTTATCTAACTTAATTTCAATGTTTTAATGTGTAATTTTATTTTTTAAAAAGCTTCTTGTTTTATTTTCATCTAAGTGATTAGTCTTATAATATGTGTATATTATTTTTTTCTTTCAGAGAATTTACATAAATTTTTCCTATTGGTTCTTTTAGTCATTTTTCCTCCTTCTACAGTTTATTGATGTTGGTCATTGCTACTTTCTTTACTTCTTAACTCCTATTTTTCTTTTTTCCCCCAAACTGTATACTTTCAGACTTAAAGTATTCATTTTTAAATTTTCTAATAATTTTATTAGAGTTTTCTTCAAAGTAGGCATTTTAAGTATATGTCTGTTTATAGTCTTGTCTTTTTCTGAACCTTTAACTCAAAAGATGCTCAATAAAATGGGATTAAGTTTCACAGTACAACTTTTAAAGGACAGGAGGTATATTTGGCCACATTTTAAGCAGATTCAGTCCCTGGATGGAATATCATGGCAGAAGGCTGTTCCAAGGAGAACCATTCAGTACATGGTGTTTGGAAGCAGAACAGTAGAACTGCACCAGAAGTTAAGGGCAAAGGAAAAGGGGAGAAAAGGAAGAGGCAAGGGCCAGGCAGAGACATTGAGGTCAGACATCCATAGCCAAATGTGCCCCAATCCCCTGGGTGGCTCTCAATATATATATTTGCAGATGTGTGTGTATGTATGTATATATATATATATATGTATGTATATACATATATATGTATATATATACGTATATATATGTATATATATATATATACACATATATATATAATTTTTTTTTAACAAATGAAAACAACACTGAGATTTTATCTCCCTCCAGAAAGAATGGCTTCTATCAAGAAATTAACCAACAACAAATACTAGTGGGGCTGTGGAGAGACAGACTCAGGAGGGAATGTTGGTGCAACCACTGTGGGGATCAGCGTGGAGATTCCTCAAAATACGAAGATTGGAGGTCTCATTTGACTCTGCCAGTTTCTTACTGAGTATACACAAAAAAGAATTGAAGGCATCATACCACAGTAATGCATGTGCACTCAGGTTTATAGCAGCACCATTTGTGATAGCTAAATCTTGGAAGCAACCCAAATGCCCAACAATAGGAGCCTGGACAAAGAATATTTTTAAAAAACAAATAGAGGTATGACTCAGCCCTAAAGAATGATAATGTTTTACAACAATTTCTTCCTATTTCATAGTATCTGTTATCCATTTGGAATTAATTTACATCTTCAGTTTCTCATGCTAGATGAAAGATATGGTATTGACATGTCTCTGTCCTATTTATTTCACTTACGAATATGAGTATGTCTTTGAGGAACATCTATTTGAGCACAAAAAAGGAAAAGGGAAGGGCACAGGGGAAGATAAAGAAGGAAAAGAAAATACTTGAAAAAGAGCAAAAAGTAAACAAAATTTGTGTGTATAGAGTATGAGAGGTTGTAGGGAAAGCAGAAGCTTGGGAAACAATTAGAATCAAGATGTGTGATGTACAGGTACAGATTCTCAATTTTGAATGTAATTATAAAATATGTATACAACGTGCTCATAAAATTCAAAACATTGTTATAATGACTTTAACTAGTGTTTTGTGTATTTTGAGATTGTAAAGTGCTTTTTTTTTAAAGATAGGCTTTTCAAGGATGAACACACGCATGAATACCAAAGATATTTATTTTGTGGTTATTGATGGGTTTTTTGTTTATTTACTTTTTGAGACAGAGTCCTTTGTAGTTCAGGCTGGCTTTGAACTTACTATGTAGCCCACACTAGCCTTGAATTTGTAACAGTCCTCCTGCCTCTGCTTCCCAAATGCTGGGATTACAAGTGTGAGCCACCATGCCTGTCCCAAAAATATTTCTAATGGTGAAAAACTGTAATAAAATTATCTCTGTATGTGAAAGACTGCACTGACAGCAGGAAGAAAAATAACCTAGCATTCTGAACATCCCATGGTGAAGTGCTCAGCTTCGCTTAACAGCCAGTATTGAAAAAAAAAAAGAAAATTCATTGGTACTATTATAGTCACAAATAGAGTTTTACATTTTCTGTAGTCCTTGAGTATAAAAATTTAATTTTTTTTTGAGACAGGGTCTCGCTTTTGTGGTTCAGGCTGGCCCTGAGCTCAGCCTCAAACTCACATCACAGCAATCCTCCTGCCTCTGCCTCCCGAGTGCTGGGATGACAGGTGGTGAGCCACCATGCCTGGCACTGTGCTATGTGGTACTGGTTGCTGCTGGTGGTGAGTCTCCATACCCAGTAATGTATGTGGTTAACTGGGGATCTAACTCGGGTCCTTGTGCTTGCAAGACTGGCACCGGAACCACTGAGCTAAATCCCCAGCCCCTGAAAATCTTAATTTTTAATGCTTAAAAGCAAAGTGGCTCATTATTTTCATAATAATTATTTAGATAATTAGTTTTTCACCAATATGAATAAATAATACAACTCCTCATGTATTCACTGATTCTTAAAATGTCAACTGCCTTTGGATGATACCTGTTTAAAGTTGAGGGGTCTTTCTCCAGGTTCCTGAAATGAACAGTCCACCATTTGCTTGGCTTGTACAGTCTTGGTGGTGGTGGGGAAGCACTATTACAAATGATCTTTCAGCTGTGTCACAACATGGTTTGGGCACTCGCAGCTGTATGTGATGGTCCTGTGTTTGTGCTGAGGATGTGTAATAAGAAGTGACTAGGTCTGGGAACAAGTGCAGCAGGAATGCTACCCAGCGAACTCAGGTCTTCTGCATAATTCAACAGATGAATTTAAGAGGCAATAGATTTTGAGCACCCATTAAACTAAAGGTATAGTAGCATAAAAAGACATTGACTAATAGAGGTGAAAAATAGAAAATTCAGAGGACTAAAACTAAATCACAACACTGGACATTGGACACTGGACCCAAGAGGCCTTTGGACTTGCTTTTGATCATGCTGATTGCAAGCAGAGTCTTTCATGGTGACAGTCTCTGAACTTTAGCACAGGTCAGTAGTCCCGGCTGGGTTTCAACCACTCACTTTTCAACCCTGCACTCATTCTATTTTTCTGTATTCATTCCTCAGTTTACCTTGTTAATCTCCAGAGTTTAATCAACTAACTGTTGTTCTTTCTCCACTATACCTCATAAATATCCACCATGCCCATGGATAATCTTTATTAATTATTTTTCCTTATCTGTATCTTGAGCGTTTCCTCCAATTTTGAACAACACTTGTGCTCACACAAGAAAAGGATCATCAAATGAATGTCTATGCATGTATGTATTTGGAAGATTTTAAATGAAATATTCACGACCATAAATTTTTCAATTGTTATGTGATGTGGACTATCGATCTAATTGATTCCCTTCATCCTCTTGAGTTCACACTTTGTATTTAACAGTAATCCTAAGGCACACAGTAGTTTTATAATTTGTACAAAAGTTCATGTTTTACAAAGAGCACAGGAATTATGGTTTCTTGTACTCTTCATTGAGGAAGCATTTATTTGTAAACATATTTAAAGTTGCTGAACATGGTGTGGAACGTGTACTGTTTGTTCCTCAGTGTAAGTCTGGAGAGCACGGGGGAAGTGTGTGGCTGCCCTTAGCCCACAATTACTTTACAGAAAGGGGAGATTCTGCATCGGAGAGACCAGATGATCTTCCCAGATTTTCCCAGCAAGTGTCTCTAGGCTAAGAATGTATTTCAAATATTTGCTTTAAAACATACACACAGGTTAGGTTATGTACACATATGTTCTTCTCATTAGAAATCTAGTCTGTGCATTTCAAGAATTTTCCTTTGATGTGAGAGACAGAAAAATGAACAATGTAGTCAAGTCTGCCATATTCAGATGTCCAGTTGAAAAATTTTGGATGAAGCACTTAGAAGATGTATAGCTTCCATTCAACTTTATACAGTTTGCTTTCTCCAAAAATACTGAAATGTCCACATATAACTTCTCTTTCTTAGATTATTGGCTCCTTTAAAAATCCTAAATTTTGAATAACTGCTCTTAATTTTATAAAACAATAATGAATAAAATAATTAGACTCTAGTTCCACAGTCACCCAGAATGAGTTCTCTTTATTTCTATCATCGTTTACTGCTGCTTCCTGTATTTCAATGTCCTCACTTCTAATTGCAGCTGCTTTATGCAAAACCCATCACTCACTTTATATGCTAAAGTAATCAGCCTGGCATCTTCCCTAGAATGTGCCTGGTTCCATTAAAAAACAATGATAGCAATTACATGATAAATATTTGATATTCTAGTTTCATGTATTCATAGCATTTGTCTAAAAGAGCTGTTATGAAAATAAATTTATGCCTCCAAAAGTATATCACCTACCATTTAAAAGCTGTGTTCATTTATCCAACTATTTATGTATTATTCGTAGTCATTATAAACACGGTGCACTGATTGTTGGGATGTGGTGGCATAAACACAAGTGACTCTCAGTGCAGCAAGATGCTTCTGTAGCCATGAAATCAGGGAAGGTGTCTTTCCCTTGCAAAGTGGCAAACACTGTAAAAGTAAGAGCGATTATCTGTAGTTAAAAAGTGTGGATTTTTGCAGAGACATAGAACTCACTTTCCATATAAAATTGTTGGCATGATGATCGTTAGCTTTGAAAATAAAGACACACATTTCCATACAAGTAGATCGCAGATATCACTAGAGAGAAGAAAAGAGATATGTTAACTGTTTCGTGTGAACTGAGGATGTAGAAAGAATCATGATGATGGTGCGCTGCACTCGGATGCTCATCCCACAGTGTGTAGGAATCAGAGTGGTTCTCAGAAACACACGTAGTGTGGGTTTGACTTTTTGGGAAACAGAACTTGTGATTCAAAGATATTTTCAGTTCACTAAAATGAAAAATGACGACTTTTTATAGAATTAGGGATTGAAACCAGGGCCTTTGAACCCTTTTTCTTTTTCTTTTTTTTAAAGTGTTTATTTGTAGGACTGGGTCTTGGTAAATTGCTAATTTACCAAGGCAGGGCTCACACGTGTCATTTCTCAGACTCCGAAGGAATCCGTGCCACCACCCCTAGCATTTAGTCTGCCCCCTTGGATGTGCTGTGGAGAGCAGGGGGGCACAGAGAAGAGAACAGGGGAGAAGGGGGCCCTCCGCGTGCCAAGCTGACTCCTTTCCACCTGGGACTGGAGCAGAACTAGAGAATTACCTCTCCTTGTACCCTCACCCGATGCACAGTCTAATTGAAATGTCACTTCTTTACTATTCAACTACTTTATTTCGAAGTTGTGCCTCATCCACCCAAGGAAATGGACCCAAAGGAACTTTAAATCAAGTTTATGGCCTCAGCCCCTAAATTTACACTCCAACAACATTATCTTTTACTTGCAGAGGTAAATATCTTATTGATTTTCTGGAAAAACTTAACACCTTCAGTTTATTCTACCTGTATCTACGTCTCGGGTTGGAACAGGAAGTGATTACAAACCAGGCCACATGGGACTGGGTAAAACCTTTGAATGTTCAGAAGACATACATGTTAATGAACCATTTTTCTGAGTTCCTGAAACTCTTTTTAAAAATTCTGTGTATGGTATTTGTCACCTACACTTTTTTTAAAAAAGAGTTGAGAAAAGGCACATTCTGTTCTAAGCAGTGTGTGGTACACTAATGTGGTGTGTTGCTCTCTCTGCCTCCAAAACCAGTTTTATTTGGCTATGGCGATCTGTGGCGGTGACAGAGGTGGCTCTGAAGGGCCTTGTGGAGCATCATTGCCTTTGTGCTTTCTTTTCTCAGGTCACAGGGACTGCTTTTCTCCTAGAAGTCAAAATGAATTTCTATACTTGCTGCTAATTTATTTCCTTTCATTTGTCCATGTATCAGATTTTAAATTCAGATTATTACCATTATCCACATATACAATGCAATCATGCTTGAGCTTCACATCTCTTTAAAAAATTGAGTAAATAAAATTTAGTATTTGTCATTTCTCCCTTTCTCAACTACATCTCTCCTGTTCCATAATACGTAAGCACCACGTTACTTTGTGATACTGCTTTGATGACACCTGTCCTATCATACAGAATCTCTTCTTTGAGATATTTCCATGGTCTATTTGATTTATGTAAAATCTGAGATATTTTCTTGTACTGTGTGTGCAACCACACATTTGTCTTATTCAGTGATGTATTTTTCCATCAAGAGTGGAAAAAAACTGCTTAACTGTGATACTGGCTCTTTGTCACAGAGAAAATGTTTTGAACTTATTTCCTATAATTTGGAATCTGGTAAATAGTCTTCTACTTTGAACTCTTTATTTTTATCTGTCTCTGCATGAAAGCTACTCAGTTTTTGCCTGAGTTCATCTCTTTTTTGAAATATGTTTCTGAAGACTTTCAGGCTTTCTAATCACGTTCTCGGAGTCACAGTCAGCATGTGGTCTTTCCTCTGGTTATTTCAGGCAATGGATTAGCCAGACTTTCCTATTGCTCTGCATGGATCTGCTGATTTGCAGCCTCTGAGATCCATTTCTTTTCTACAGACCAAATAACCCCAAGGCGATGTTACTTGTTAATCCTAAACCAGTGCTACTTGTTTAGGTTTCTGTGATAGCAGCATGCTTCTCTGTTCAAGTGCCTATGTTAGATAACGTGGCACAATTTTTACCTCAAATAACATCTCAGCAACCTAAAGAATTAACTACTTCTTTCTCAGTGGTGTGTTGCATATCTAGTCTGATGAATGGTAGTGCAGAGAAGACTCATAGCTTGTCCTCGGGGTTCTGCAGCAGCATCCACAGAGGACAGGTAAAGGGAGTGTGAGGAGGTCACGTAGCTCATATGGTGAAAAACAAAGCCCATCACTCAGTTCATTTAATTGTTACAGATGAGTGCTGGAAGAGAGACTGCCAAAATCTTACTATTCCTTTGTCTTGTCCTAATAAGAAAAAAGAAAACAAAATAAAACAAAGCTAGGTGTTATGAATTAGTTGAATTTGTGTATTTTTCTTATTAAATATTATACTATGCTTTAGTGATGTGATGATACCCGTTCTACCTTGGAAGATCATCTATGAGATGTTTATGTGCTATATTTGATTTATGCAAAACTAAAATTTATTTTTAATTGTATTCAGCACCTGAAATTTCAGTGTCATGGCTTGTATCTTTCCCCAAATTCTCATGTGGTCATTGGTGGGGCTTCTCAGAGATAGCTGGATCTAGAGTGCATAATGCTGATATTAAGGGTGCGATGCCAGGGTTAAGGATGTACAGTTACTAAACCAGCCCATGTACTGGTGTAGCACAGTCCTGGGTGTGAATCATGGGGCGGCCCACCTTGAGTGTAGGTTGTACCAACCTAATGAAAGGAATCCTGGAAGGGATAAAAAGAGGCAAGTGTGCATTTGCAGCCTCCTGCCGGTCCCTCCATTGACGTGGACTGTTTCTCCTCTACAATGCTCCTCAGCCATGCTACTCTGCCTCAAAGCCAACAGACTATGAACCCTCTACAAACTTTATGAAGAAAGAAATATTTCATCTTTAAATCTTAGTGTCAGATCTTTTGTCTTAGTAAAGAGAAAAAATAACTAAATACTGAGTTATTTTGCTAAAGGCTTTGAGCTGAAGTCAGTAATGTCTTTGAAGACAGAGATAAGGTTGGATTTTTGAGGCGAAGTACCTATGGAAGTATGTCTAAAACTATAAATAAAAACTTCGGCTTTTTATGAGTTTTTTTTTTTTTGTGAAGCAGTTATAGTTGTAGAGGTAACAAAGGCTTCAAAAAGAAGTGTTTGAACTTTGTAAAACCTTTGATTTATGCACTACTGTTCTTCAAATTTTTAACATAAATTTGAAATGCTTTAAATATTTGTGTTGGGGACATTAAAAGGTATTTTACCACAAGAACTGAGTATCCTAGCATCTCTCTAAAATTGAATGAGTCAGAAAATTATTTTAAACAAATAAAGATTTTAAGTACAACTTTGCTACATTTAAACTGTTTTCTACAAATAAACAAGTAAGGGCAATATTTGCTTATTCATTAGCTTTACAGAGTGACTAGGCTCACACCTGAAACATAATAATAAGATTTTATTTGACACATTAGTATTTTCAAAAATACAGCTATCCAATGAAGAATTGAAATAATTTGGGTAGAAAAAAGTACCAAATGATCTCGACCAGGAGGAAAAAAAGGATAAACAATGGTAGTGTTTAAAATGAGTAATGACAGTGGCAGGGAAATAATACCATAGGAAATTTTGAGTCTGGAAAGAAATTCTGAGCAAAATCCTGAGCATAAGCACATGTGTGTATCCCTCCTTCCACTGCTTCACTTAATAAAGATCCTGGGGATTTTACTTTTAATATTGTACATGTTCAGCTTGGTAGTATCTCAGGATATTTCCTTTCTCTAAGGATTGTTTACAGAAACCCTACAATGAATCTGTTTGTCTCATGGCTAATTCCAAGATATCAGGACTCAAATTAAACAGAGAAAAAAGAATGAGGACTCTCTCTAGCTCTCTAGCAGCATTATTATTCAGAGGTGTGAATTAGCAAAGGGAGATATGGCATGATAAATAGAAGTTACTGAAAACATGGAGACTGGAAGGAAAAGTGAAGGAGAGTGCTAGTTTACCAAGATTTAACATGAAAAATAAACAAATAATACATCAGGGAGTCATAGACATGAGTGCGAATCACTCACCTCTTTCAATTACTGAATTATGACATCTCTTCTTTCATGTAGCACCATAACTGGATCAATATAAGATAGTCCCTCAAAATTAAGGTTTGATATAAAAGTATTCTCTAGTGCAAAGTTCGAGACATTTCTGGATAAGCCTGCTCAGTACCAAAAGTGAAAACATTATGTTTAAAAATGGAAACAGTGGCTATATGACAGGCAGGTGAATTTAACAGTGCAAAGCTAGGTGAACAAGGCTGACATCGCAAGATGATGGATTGCCACATACTCAGGACTCTGATATTCTGGAGATATTCAAATGACTATGCAAATCTCCAATCATACTCTTAGGCATCCAACATAAAGAAGATCAAATAGAGCATTTTTTCCAATCAGAAGTCAATAATGTTCACATAATTGTTATACTAATACATCATGACTTACTGTGTAGTATGCATAATGTTAATCTTTTATCTCATAACTTCACCTCTAAAATGTGCTGTATATCTCTTACCTTCATTCTGTTGAGTAGTAGATTACTTAAAAATGAACTGATAAAAAAATGAATAAATTTTAATGTTATAAATTACCATGCAGTCATTTAGTAGCCAAAACTATCTACTGCATCCAATATTGTCTTCTTTTCACATTCTTTTTTCTATTTTTTAGACACATAGGAACTCTCCACTCCTAAGCACGAAAGCTGGAGTGGATCCTTGTGGATACGTAAGAGTGTATTTGCAATGCATGTGATATAGTTCCTTAATTGCAAAGGGATGAGAACACACCCAATGAAGATGTCACTGTTCCTAAGGGAAACTAGAGATGGAAGGAGGTAGCCAAGGGGAGGCCCCAGTCTTTTTCTGCTTTTCCCCAGTAACATCTGCAGTCCTAGCTCACAACTGAAACCTTGGCTTTGCATGGGGAGGTAGTTGCTTCTGTAGACAAGAAACTAGCTAACACTTTGACCATCCCCTAAAGCTGTAGAGATAAAGGTGAAGATCTGGGGCATTTCGCTCTAAATCTGTACAGCAAGAAGGATGAAAGCTAAGCAAGGACTTTTGAGAGGCATACCAGTTCTCTGTGTGTCTAACACTAGGGTTGGAGGGAACCAACCAAAATAGAAGGTATGGGACAAGAAAGGCAGCCAGAGAAACAAAAATGAGCTCTCAGGAATCCCTTTGGTTGTAGGAGCATTTGTAAGGACAGACTTCATTGGATCTAGGACAAGGGTCCTATCCTTGTCTCTAGACATGTAGGTAGAGTGTAGAGAACCCAGATGGTAACGTACTTGAAGTTTCTCCAACACGGTCAAAGACAAAGCAAAGAAGTGGTGAACATGCTTCTTTCTGAGGACAGAGTCATGTGCCTCAAAATTACTCCAAGTCCTAGTTCACTTCCTTCTCCAGAAGCGATTAGACAGAGTCATGCTTGTCATGTCCCACCAAAATAGAAGCTATGGGCAAGAGGAAAGAAAGGGAAACTTGGGTTGTGGACATCAATTTCAAGAACATTTTACAGAATTAATCTTACAAATCAGCCTGACCTATCTTTAAAACTATTTTTACTTAACTACTGACAATGGAAATTGCCACCACTGATCTTGAGAACAACTTTATAGAGTTATGGCCTTGGCTCAAAAATCAAAGATTCAAAGGCACTAATGAACTTTCTTTTAATTATTTGCACTGATTTCAAGCATTTGGTTGTTCACCACACAAACACAAACCACCCCACCTGGGTGAATGTGGCCCGCATTGGAGAATGGCTCTGTGTTTCTTCCCAATAAGAAGTTTTGGACCCTTTGTTGGAGATTTGTTTCTGTATCTGTCTGACTCTGACGTTGCCTCTGAAGTTTGAGTACAGTCATCATCCATGGTGGGAAGACATGGTCAGTCCTCCAGAGAAACCACAGTACTAGGTACTACCAAAGCTCAATGCTTTGCGGTGCAGCCATGCTCTTTAGAAAGAGTGTGGATTATTATTGTACTTGTTTTCTGGTGAGGATGGAGGGCATAATCAGGAAAAGGAGCCATCAACATTCACTCCATCACTGCCTTCTGAGCTTTTCCTTCCATATCCCTAGAACATTTGGTGCAATTCCTACAGGTTTGATTCATTCAGGTCTGACAGGGATACTCAGACCATGTACTTATTGCTCCTTTTGATTCTCTACCTTTGTTTCAGAATCACACATTCTTTGGTAAAGAAAAAACGGTGTTAAAATTATTTTTCAAAAGAAAAATAAAAATGCTTTCCATGACAACAGTGATGTCCTAAAAATGCAATTAGAATTACTGCTTATAAATCTTTAGTGTCCGGCAGTGTGAAGTGGTGTGTGTGTGTGTGTGTGTGTGTGTGTGTGTGTGTGTGTGTGTGTTGCCAGCAAAAGAAAAGAGTAATAGCACAATTTGTCTAGTTCAGAATGAGGATTTGGAAGATCTGAAAGAATAGCAGGCCAGGGCCAGGGTGTTTAGCTCAGTGGTTCCGGTGCCTGTCTTGCAAGCGCAAGGACCCGGGTTCGATCCCCAGTAACCACATACCATATTGGGTGTGGAGACTCACACCCAGCAACAACCAGTACCGCACACCACAGTGCCGGGCATGGTGGCTCATGCCTGTAATCCCAGCACTCGTGAAGCAGAGGCAGGAGGATTCCTATGAGTTCAAGGCTGACCTCAGGGCCAGCCTGAACTGTAAAACGAGACCCTGTCTCAAAAAAAAAAAGAAAAAAAAAAAGCAGGCCAAGAAATTGAGCATGGGCAGTCATGGAATTATGAGGGAAAGAGACTGGGAAAGCAGCATTGAGAGGAAGTGAAAGTCTTTAGAATATCAAGGTCATGGCTATGAAAATCCTTCCTTATTACTTAGCACCATAACTCAGAAACTCATCTATTTTGAACAACACCTGGAAGATTTTACACAAATCAATGGTCTTGGTGTAATTTAAACATATTACAGTCACATGCATTGAAGGGAATTTGTAGCCAGACATGATGTATGTCAGTTCTTCTTTTCTTTCCAATCCCTGTCTCATCCTTCAAACTTCCTTCTCCCTTTATTTATAAGTGATTTGTTTCCATTTTTGCTTTCCTTTCTCTTCTTTTCCCTCTGTGAGCTAGAAACCCTCCCAATCAACTGCTGACAAGTCTTACAGACCACATATTGACTTAGAACCAAGAAAGCCACAGAATATTCAATGTCAAATGAATTTATGCTTTGGTTATGGGTGACTGTTTTACCATAGAAACTCATTTCAAGGGAATAATGTATTATTATTTAGAAAAATCTGGTTTGTTTTATTCATAGCGTTCACAGAGTGCATGTAGGATTTCCTCCCATGAAGGCATAGATCAGAAGCTGTGTATATTGACATAGAATTGATCCTGATCCTGGAAGTATTTGAAAAACGGAAAATAGTTAAAATTACTGAAGAGACCTGATTTTCAAAGAAGCTAAATTTGAAGAACTGAGCTAATGCCTATATAATGTCTGACATGATATCACCGTGGCCTCTGTAGTACACTTCTGGGGCCCTGGGGATGTAGCTCAGCGGTTCCAGCATCTGCATCGTGCACACAAGGTTCCAAGTTCAAACCCTGGTATAAAACATGATGAAAAAAGCCAAGGCTGGGGAGGTACACGTGCCTGCCACTCTGTGGGAAGTAGCTTGCAGCTGCTGAGTGATCCAAGCTAAAGGTAACTAAGGAAGCCAGAAAAAAAGCAGTGAAATGATAATTATAACCCAGGTATCAGACATATTGACAGCAAACTTAGAAACAGCTGTGATTATCATGCAGATTATACATGAAGAATATTATAATTAAGACCAGAATAACAGATTCTGTAGCAGAATGAACACAGCAGGAAAGAAAATTAATGAATTGGAAGATAGGTAATAAACGTGTTTTCACTAAAGTTTACTATATTTCTTCAGTTATTACCAACAGCATGAATGCAATTTAAGAAAAAAATTAAGTGACTTTGTGTGTTTAAAGACCTTATTTAATTATATGGATTCCTGTTTATATTTATGATATTTATATTTACCATATTATTATCATATTACTATTATCATAACATATATTATTTATTCATATTCATACTTATCATTGTATCTATTGCTCTAAATTACCTAATTCTGTTAAAAATTGTAAATTATTAAGTCAATTATTTAAG